>OZ025244.1:4493683-4556183 GCA_964019155.1 Osedax fenrisi | reverse complement strand
TCTATATTTATATTATTAGATCACACTGGTACGTAGTATATATAATTTATATAAGATATTTTAATGTCATAATATAACAAATTAATTAGAATGTATATTATAATTGTATTGATTATTAAAATTTAATAATTTGTTTGCACATTTTTGTTAATAACTTTTGTTTAAATACAAATTTAAAAAAACATAATATGAATTGTATTATATAATTTAATAAGCTTTCCAGTGATATCAATTTTATCATAATAAAATAAGTCATGCTCATGTATCAACATGCAGTACGTACTCCAACGGTTGATTTTAAATTCAATATATATATAATAACTAATAAGTAGTATATACATGATATTTATGACATTATATTTTAAACATTATATATTATATATAAGAATAATAATTATGATAAGTATGATAATTAATATATAATATAATATTATTAAATATTAATGTAATAATAAAAATAATAATTTTAAATTTAATATATTAGATTATAATAAATTTAAAAAGTATACAGTTTAATTATTATGAATATAAAAAACAGTGAACTTATTAATAATATTGGTGATTAAATGTTTCATTATTTTTATATTTTCATGGTTTTTAATATCTCTAATATCACTTTAATATTAGGTTTTAAAATAGGATTTTGAATAAATATATAAAAATTACGAATTTTAAATAAAACAATCATGTGATTTATATATATTGGGAGAAAAAGAATTGGAATACAAATAATTATTGAATCAATTTTCATATATTATTATAAATATAAATTGGTAGCAAATTCACTACCCAATATTTAAAGTTTGCTACCCAATTTTCATTTTGGGTAGTGAATTTGCTACCCAATCTAAAAATAGATTATTCTAAATATAGATCAAGCAGTTTATTATCATATTTCATATTTAATTTGAATTTGAATCTAAATTGTTTGTTTATATAAAATATCAAACGGATATAACAAAGGGCAAATAGTATATATTCGCCATTATTTGAAAAATAATGAATTTATCCTAATGTTATGACAGAAGTTATTCATATTCTCCATTATTTTAGTACTTAAATAATAATAGAATAATAATAATACATTTAATCGCCATTTTATAAATATTTATTGAAAATCTGCCATTTATTAAATAAAAATTCTTCATTATTTTAATACTTTAATAATAATACATTTAATCGCAATTTTACAAATATTTATTAAAAATCTGCCATTTATTAAATAATAAATTCTTCATTATTGTAATACTTAAATAATACATAAATAATAATATAATAATAATAACACATTTAATCATCATTTTATAAATATTCATTGGAAAACTGACATTTATTAAATAATATATTACTGTAATTATAGATAGGTATATATAACACTTTTAATTAATATATTACAAGTATATTAATAATAACTTAATAATTAAACTTAATCCATATAATTATATATTTAGGGCATCTACCCACACAATTAGGGCACTTCCCAATTTGGGTAGCTGGGTAGCTCTAGAATGAACACTGATATATATATATATATATATATATATATATATATATATATATATATATATATATATATATATATATATATATATATATATATATAGAACACATACGCATATATAGATATGAATATAGACATAATTTAAAATATAACATACCTATATACATGAATATATAGATATATAAATCATACCACATGCATATTTGGACACATATATCAAATAATTAGTTAAAACAAATTTCTATATAATATATAAACATTGTCTACAAATGAGGTCATTTTACTATTTATTAAAAATTAAATTAAAAATTAAAAATATAGATTATTTTAATATATAATATCTGTATGCTATATAATATCTTGAGATGAGGTAGCAAAAAAAGAAAAATCTTAAAATATTATGACCTAGTATCAACTACACAGAAAAAATTTTAATTTATTAATGATGTTAACAAAATTAAAGAAATGGCGTGGTAGTTATAATATAGTAAGCCACATTGTTATATTTAGTGATAAATGAATTGGTTTTTTATCATATATAATCTAAAGTTACCAAATATAATGATTCTGTAAAGAATGATGAGAGGTCAATAAATAGCTGGCCTAATTTTGACCCAAATTAATATTGTTTTTGTGTGGGCATTTTCAATATCCATATATATAACATATAACAGTGGAATCCATAATCAATAACATGTTTAAATCACTTTTAACTCCATTCTGACTAACTTATGATTATAGATCGTGGAATAGAGCAACATGGCGCTGCGTTTCCATTGTTTATCGACCTTCAACTTGACCCCTGTGGAGGACGAATATCCCGCCTGGTACTGATCGGGTACTAGGGTCTGAGGGGTGGACGGGGTGGGGGTGTAGGTGATAGACACGGGGGTAGCGGGGGCGGGGGTAGACACCGGGGTTTCGTCTGCGATACTCTCGTTGTCAATGGATGACTCGACGCCGCTCTCCAGAGAGTGGTGACTTACTAGGTCTTGGGGGGCGGATATAGGGGGCAGCACTGGTAACTGTGTGCGGAGGGGGGGTGTTAGTGGGTGTGAGAGGGTGTGAGATGGTGCGAGTGGGTGCGAGTGTGTGTGAGTAATAGAGTGATAATAATTATAATAGTTAGTCGGGTTAAAAGTAAAATTAATGTCATTCACTTTAGAGCTCGCCTAACTTTAGTAGTTTATAATGTATAAGTTTTGATTTCTCCTAACGGGCTATACAATTAGATGTAATCCTATCTATTGTAGCCCATCTAATGAACCATAGATTAGTGTTCATAGTTATAGTAAATAGATGTAGTATAGATGCTATAAGGAAGTGGAATGGGTAACGAGTACTATATTTAATGTATAGTGTATAGCATTTAAATAGATGCATTACATGATATTGATTGTGTTTATAATAATGTATGTACCCATGTGATGAATAGTAAAGAACAGAGAGGCCCATGTACAAGTATGCAGTGAGGTTGAACACTTATAAAGTATAGTTCATGCACTTACACTCTTAGTATGCGAAAGTGTATTTATTATGATGTATATAATTATGATGGTTTCTTGTTTTACGTCACCAATAGATATTGCTTCCCCTCTATCTCTCTCTCTCACTCTATCTCTCTATCTATCTCTCTATCTCTCTATCTCTCACTCTATCTCTCTATCTCTCACTCTATCTCTCTATCTCTCTCTATCTCTCTATCTCTCTCTATCTCTCTATCTCTCTCTCTCTCTCCCTCTATCTCTCTCTCTCTCTCTCTCTCTCTCTCTCTCTCTCTCTCTCTCTCTCTCTCCCTCCCTCCCTCCCTCCCTCCCTCCCTCCCTCCCTCCCTCCCTCCCTCCCTCCCTCCCTCCCTCCCTCCCTCCCTCCCTCCCTCCCTCCCTCCCTCCCTCCCTCCCTCCCTCCCTCCCTCCCTCCCTCCCTCCCTCCCTCCCTCCCTCCCTCCCTCCCTCCCTCCCTCCCTCCCTCCCTCCCTCCCTCCCTCCCTCCCTCTCTCTCTCTCTCTCTCTCTCTCTCTCTCTCTCTCTCTCTCTCGTTCTCTCTCTCACTCCCCTTCCCTTTTAGTCTTAGTACAAAGAGATCAGGATATCTGCATATTTTGTGACATTTTTATTTGACTCAGGAGTGATTATAGCATAATGCATTATGGTCCAGGAGTACTTATTTTAATATGATATACAAAACGATACTAAAACTATGTTTAAATGTATTTAAATTAATTATTTCGATATGATATATTAAATTCATAATAAATATAGAATATATATAGAATGGTGTCATAAATAGTAAAGAGAAGAACTTCTTATAATTAAAACTAAAACCTTCTATCCTTCTCCTTTTATCGATCACACATAAAAAGGGAGAGTGGGCAGATTTTAACAAATAGAATAAAATATAAAAAATAACTAGTAACTCAATAAGGGGAATATGTTATGCCATTAGTCAAATTTTCCCTTCGAGGTATAGAAATATTTAAATTGTTATTGATATAAATATATTTTTAACATTGTCTGTAAAGAAATGTAATCAAACAAACGGGAATCAAAGTATTTTATATATTTTGATATTGACTTATATGTTAAAGTTGAAAATCTCTATATTAAAAAAACTCTATGTAAAACTATAAATTATAAGTATTCAACTAATGAATGCCAACTAAACGATAGGCGTTGTATAATTTAATAAAATATATTATATATAAAATGTATTATATTATAATTTTTAAACAAATATTGTGGCTCATGTCTCCCCAAAAATATCAGCCATTTTTTAATTTTGTTATTATTCAAGATCATTTTTCAATATTCAAAATTTAGAAAGAAAAAAACGTATCCCATTTATTATTTATAAAATATTTATGTCTAAAATAAGTTTTAAATTAATTGTAGTATTTTAGATGTAACGTAAATTGTTGTGAAAAGTGGTTCAAGTCTCCCACCTTCTCCTACTAGATGATTCACTACACCACTAACCTCTGTGGCGAGGGTACTTGAACCCTCCTTCTCCTCCTGCTTTATGGGGTGGTCATCCGTATTGATATCATGCAACTCCTCAGGGGGTAATGTATCCGACTCCCGTTCCCTAGGTTCTTCCTCTTTCTTGACCTTTACTTCTTTCTTTTCCTCGACTTTTACTTCCTCCTCCTCCATCTCATCCTCCTTTTCTTCCTCCTTTATTTCCATCTTATAATATAATAATAATAATAAAGTTAGTTCATCGTAATAAATGAGAGTGAATCCAGGTAGATATAGAATTTCACTGAACTTATTGATAACATATCTACCTGTCAGCAAAAGTAAAGGCAAAATACACATAGTAATAAAGTAACGATAGAGTAACATAACATTAACAAACCTTCATTTCCTCCTTCACTTCCTGCTTTACTTCCTCCATGTCGCGCTGGTCTATCTCCTCGCTACATATGCCCTTCAGTATAGAGTTCAAACACTCCTCCAACAGGTGTTCTCCGGCTGCGGTCTGAACTATAAGCGTGCTGTCCTCGGTGACCTCTGATTTGACCTCTACGCGGTCGTCCTTGTTATCATCCACTTCCATCTCTTCATCGTGCACTACTTCTTCTGGCGCCACCTCTCCTCTCGAGTTGCGACCGGTTACATCTGCGATCTTTACATCGGCTTCGGATTCTTCAATCTTAACTACCGGTACTGCTTCCTCCTCCTGTTCCTTCTCCTCCTTCTCCTCCTCCTCAAACTCTACCACGCGCAGTTCTTCCTTAACTTCAACCGCGGGCTGAGGGGACGGCGGTGCTGGTGGAGGGGAGGGCGGTAGTGGAGGGGGAGAAGGTTCCGGAACATCGTTCATCAGCGCGGACATCGGCGCTGACTCCTCGTCTAGCGTCGACTCGATCACCTCTAGCGAGTGGTCCAAGGTCGCGGAAAGGTCGGCCAAGCGGGGCGGCGATTCTACCGAGGCGTTGATTACGTCGGTGGTGAAGGTCGCGGGGAGGAGGAGCGGGGATGAGACGGGTTCTACTAGTAGAGAGGTCAACGCGGACTGGAGCGGGGCGGGGGGAGGGGCTACTAGTCCCAAAGAGGAGGAGGAGGAGGCGGTTGCTGATTCGTAGGAGGGCGGGTCTCGGTGGTGGTGCGACGATATCAACGACAGGACGTCTTCGATGGGGTTGACGACCCTCAGCGACCCCGCGATGACCTCTAAACCGGCCGCCGCGACCGGTAGGGTGAGTGGTTCGGGTTCTAGTTTGATGGGCTGGTGTTCTAAAGCGATGGCTGCTGCGGCGACGGCGGCGTAGGGGTCGTAGGGGTCAATGCCTAAGGGGAGCGGGTTGATGTCGTCGATTTCGATGTGGTGGGTGTCGGTGATTGCGTCGATGGCGTTCATGAGGTCGGAGGCTTCGATGTCGGCCATCTTTACGTCGGCGTCGAACAGGGTGGTTTCTATGGACGTGGGTTGGGCGTAGTCTACGCAGGGCGGGGCGCTAGTGGTGGCGGAGGGGGAGAGTAGGAGGTGTGGGGTCGGGATGGGTGAGGGTACGGCGGATAGGGGGAAGTTGTGAGGGTCTTGGAGCGCGTCTACGATGTCTACCATGGCACCCGTGGAGATATCATTGTTACGGCACTCTGTGGACGGGGGCGGGAGGGGGTGTTAGGGTGTTAGTCTAAAGGATAGTATAGCGTAGATGTAGTGAGATGGTGGATAAGCAATTGAATCTAGTGTAACGGTACTTTGCGATAGAGTCAAAACGTACTATTACTACCTACTAAATTTAAATTATTATTATATATTTACACTTATATTGATAATTACAGTCCATTTTAATGTACTAAAAATAAAATTTATATATATATATATAAAATACAACATGTCAACATTCCTTATAATGTTGGTATTTAAATGTATTTAAATTGAAGATATCATACTATTGTATTGATTTATATAGATATGGATAGGATTCACTTCTATTTTGATCAAAATCATACTGTTTTAATATCATCATATATATAATATGACTTATATCCAATCAAAATCAATAAATAATCAGCAATTTATTTAATTAATGTATAAATGTGCTATTCGTGTATATATGTGGTACATGCATTGTCTGCATCGATTGTGTGGGTCAACTTTGTTCACATCGATGGCTAATACAACGTATTTTAGTTACTATAGCGCTGCGTTCCATTATATCATTATATATGTCACACTGAATTCAAGAGGAAGTTGCGACATTTTTTGTTAAATATTTAATTAATTTATTAATTAATTTATTTATATATTTATTTATTTATTTGTATATATTCTCAACACTTGTGAGATTTTAAAATATAACGAGTGTATAAATAAATAATGACCTTATCTTACCTTACCTATTATTAAATACAATGTCATACTCGTGCGAATAATCAATAGTTTTTATAGGTATAATATAATAGATATTATTGAATAGTCGCAAATATTGACCTCAGCTTAATGCGTTTAATAAATACATAAATAATACTATATTAATATATTATATTTACTTTATTAATATATTATATTTAGTAAGCCTTTAATAGTTAATAATTAAAATATTTAAAAAAACTAAACTAAATATTACTATTGGGCTATGATATTAATACATGATTAGTTATACATACTTACATACATACATACATACATACATGCATACATACATGCATACATGTATACATACATACATACATACATACATACATACATACATACACACATACATACATACATACATACATACATACATACATACACACATACATGCATACATACATACATACATACATACATACATACACACATACATGTATACATACATACATACATACATACATACATACATACACACATACATGCATACATACATACATACATACATACATACATACATACATACATACCTACATACATACATACATCCATACATCAATACATACATACATACATACATACATACACACATACATGCATACATACATACATACATACATACATACATACATACATACCTACATACATACATACATCCATACATCAATACATACATACATACATATATACATACACACATACATACATACATACATACATACATACATATCTACATACATACATACATACATACATACATACATACATACATACATACATACCTACATACATACATACATCCATACATCAATACATACATACATACATACATACATACACACATACATACATACATACATACATACATACATACATACACACATATATGCCTAACAATATCACTGAATCGGATAGAGTGACTATGATACAGCTACGATAGTGTTTACCTTTAGGGGGAGAAGACGATATCTTGATATTCTTCTGGGCAATCTGTGAGTGTTGGTGTGTATGTGAAATGCTTGGTAGATGGTGGTGGTATTTACTGGTGTATACTGCAATATATGTTATACATAAAGGTGTTGTTTTGTAGCAGGACACTCAGACAGATGGACACTCAGACAGATGGACACTCATACAGATGGACACTCATACAGATGGACACTCAGACAGATTGACACTCAGACAGATGGACACTCAGTTGTTACAGTGCGTAGATACAATGGTAGCCTGTTCATCTGACCAACTATCCATGCTACAAAACCACTCGTTTAGAACTAATTAAATATCACATACAAGTGATTCAGGTATGATATAACTCATGCTGTGTGTGTGTGTGTGTGTGTGTGACCTTATTCACAATACATGTGCGCATACTTAATCACCAACGGTTTCGACTAGCGATGCGGTAAGTGATGCTGACATCTAAAGAATCGTGGTAGTCTCAGCTACCTAAAGTATCAACTCGGCTCGGACCATTTGTCTAGAGTCTCGACTCGGGCTCGTTTTTTTTCTTCCGAAAATGAAAGTCTCGGCATCAGTAACCAAAAGTTTCGGCTCGGCATCATTTACATCACTAGTAGGTACCTGGTGTAGGTATATATACCGAGCCTTTGCACACTCTGCAGTGGATACCCAGTCTGGCTGCCAGGTTTGTCACCCAAACTGGGTTTATGTAAATAGGTATATCCGGCCTGGGTACAAATATACAAATATATGTGCCCACATCTTATAGGGCTCATACATCAACTCTGTTTTGAATTATGTGTGTAAATTCGGTTGTGTGCGTTTTTTTCGTGCATGTAATTTGTCAAATGTATGAATATTTCTACGCAGTGCGTGCGCAATAGGATATGTTCTATTTCTACACATGAAAATAATTTCACGTAGCTGATAATAACTTTAAATGTCTATAGGGGGGACTCTAGTATATGCAAATCATAGTACTCGCAATGAATTATGGTTCTGGAATTTAAATATAAATATATATATTATAGATCATTTATTAAAAGGCAGTAAATAAAAATAAAACACGTGAACTATTAGGGGACATGAGGGTTTTTTAGTCGACGGTAATATAATCACAACGGTAATAGATATGAACATATTTTACATTAATGAACTGTGTATAATATTAATCTTACCAAATATTTTAAGAAGATTTAATAAAAATAAAATATATTGAATAATATTATTGATTATGTAAAAAGTGCATTTTCTGCTATATTATTATGCGTAGAATTAATGGTAAAATGTTGCATATATAATATAATATATTAAATATATAATAATATATAATTATAATTAATTAAAATTTGTGTATTACATATTATCATATCATAATAAATATTCGAATTAGTTAATTTAACTCAAATGTTATTATTTGAGTATATAGGGTTTCAAGTATTAATATATTCGTAACTATCGACCAAAATCCGAGATAGCTATTTATTAGATTAATATCTTTTTAATAAGTATTCTAAATTTCAAATACAAAGATTCAATATTCGCAGATTACTGGCTATTATAGCTAGTGCCAAATTAGATTGAACAAGACACCCTCACGCCCCTAATCGAATTATAAAAAAATAATCACTTCCGAATTGTAAACTAAATCTTAGTTGATTATATTACTCATAATAATATAAAAAGTATATTTTTAAAATAATGATTGACAGATTTACTTATTTATGTTATTATTTATATATATTAATATAGGGGGCAATATAGTATATAATGAAAATATGCATGAAAATACACGGAATCGGTGTGAATGCCTATTCGAAATTCACGCAGAAAATGATAAAATTCCACGCATGAAAAAAAGCACATAACAGAATTTACGTACATAGAATAAAAAACGGAGTTGATGTGTTTACCCTATTATGTGTGGCAATGCCATTAGTTAATATTATGTCTTATGTTTTACTACAGGTTCGAAAAAAATCAGATTTATTTGTTTTAATCGGATATTTTTGATTTAAATCGATTTATTTGATTTTAATGCAAATAATATTTAAATTGTAAAATAATATAATAAAATTTATTAAGTAAACTTTACTATATAAATATATATATATATATATATATATATATATATATATATATAACTTTATTATATATAAATAATGTTTAAAGTTTTCACACAACAAACGCAGATTTCCTCCATTTTACATACACACAACAAAATAGACATATCCTATTTAGTCGTGTGAAACCAATATTTGATACCGTAAATGTCAATAAATAATGTGTTCACCCTATAAAACTGCTTTCACACCAAAAAATACAGCCCGATATTATGGAACATAAAAAGAGGGCAGTTTCAGTATGAACGGTTATAATATGCATGCCGTATACGTGTATTTATACGGAAGGGGAATATATAAATTGGACGGAAATCGAGATGTTATTTTGGTGTGAATACAGCTTAAAATAAAGTATAAATATAATTAGTAATAAATATACAGATAAGTATAAATAAGCTAGATTCACATACATACAAACCATAGTATGAGATAAAAAAGTATAAAGAAGCTAGATTCACATACATACAAACTATAGTATGAGATAAAAAGTATAAAGAAGCTAGATTCACATACATACAAACCATAGGATGAGGTGTGGGAGTACGTTCCGAAACAGCTGTAACTGTAGGTGCAGCGGGGGTAGGGGGCGCTACCGCCTCACTGGGGGGTGTGATGTCCTCTACGAACGGTGGTGGAGAGGGTGGTACTACAATCTCTGTAGGCGGGGGGCGGGGCGAAGGGGACGAGGGGGCGTCGACTTCTGATTTCTCTGTCTTGGGTACGACTAGGGGTAGAGGGGGTGGAGTCTCTACCTTAGGCTCCACCCCTTCCGGGTCCACCACTTCAACGGGGGGCGGTGATGGAGGTAGCTCCGGTGGGGGCTCGGGGGATGCGACGGGGGTGGGTATGTTAGATGAGGGGTTCAACTTCTTGTAGCGACGGTGGTGTAATATCTTCAGCTTCTTCTCTAGTATTCTAGTTGGGGTATAGGTGTAGGGGTATAGGTGTAGGTATAGGTAGGGGTATAGGTGGGGGTGTAGGTGTAGGTATAGGTGTGGGTATAGGTGTGGGTATAGGTGTGGGTGTAGGTGTAGGTATAGGTGTGGGTATAGGTGTAGGTATAGGTGTAGGGGTATAGGTGTAGGTATAGGTAGGGGTATAGGTGTAGGTATAGGTGGGGGTATAGGTAGGGGTATAGGTATAGGAAGGGGTATAGGTATGGGTATAGGTGGGGGTATAGGTGTGGGTATAGGTAGGGGTTTAGGTAGGGTTTAGGTGTGGGTATAGGTGTAGGTATAGGTATGGGTTTAGGTGTGGGTATAGGTGTGGGTATAGGTGGGGGTATAGGTGTGGGGGTATAGGTAGGGGTATAGGTGTGGGTATAGGTAGGGGTTTAGGTAGGGTTTAGGTGTGGGTATAGGTGTGGGTATAGGTAGGGGTATAGGTGTGGGTATAGGTGTGGGTATAGGTGTAGGTATAGGTATGGGTTTAGGTGTGGGTATAGGTGGGGGTATAGGTGTGGGTATAGGTGTGGGGGTATAGGTAGGGGTATAGGTGTGGGTATAGGTGGGGGTATAGGTATAGGAAGGGGTATAGGTATGGGTATAGGTGGGGGTATAGGTGTGGGTATAGGTGGGGGTATAGGTAGGGGTTTAGGTAGGGTTTAGGTGTGGGTATAGGTGTGGGTATAGGTAGGGGTATAGGTAGGGGTATAGGTAGGGGTATAGGTAGGGGTATAGGTGTAGGGGTATAGGTGTAGGTATAGGTGTGGGTATAGGTGTGGGTTTAGGTGTGGGTATAGGTGTGGGTATAGGTATAGGTGTGGATATAGGTGTAGGGGTATATGTGTAGGGGTATAGGTGGGGGTATAGGTGTAGGGGTATAGGTAGGGGTATAGGTGTGGATATAGGTGTAGGGGTATAGGTAGGGGTATAGGTGGGGGTATAGGTGTAGGGGTATAGGTAGGGGTATAGGTGTGGATATAGGTGTAGGGGTATAGGTAGGGGTATAGGTCGGGGTATAGGTGTAGGGGTATAGGTAGGGGTATAGGTGTGGATATAGGTGTAGGGGTATAGGTAGGGGCATAGGTGGGGGTATAGGTGTAGGGGTATAGGTAGGGGTATAGGTGTGGATATAGGTGTAGGGGTATAGGTAGGGGTATAGGTGGGGGTATAGGTGTAGGTATAGGTGTGGGTTTAGGTGTGGGTATAGGTGTGGGTATAGGTGTGGGTATAGGTAGGGGTATAGGTAGGGGTATAGGTAGGGGTATAGGTAGGGGTATAGGTAGGGGTATATGTTTAGGTATAGGTATAGGTCTAGGTATAGATTTGTGATATAAATAATGCTCAAATCTAAAGCATGATGCAGGCTCAGTCCCAGTTACCTAAAGTCTCAACTCGGCTAGGGCTCGTTTTATTAGAGTCTCGGCTCGGGTTCGTTTTTTTTCCGAAAATGAAAGTCTCTGCATCAAAAGCTCGGCATTATTTACACCACTAGATGAAATTTACATTATTATTCACTGAATAGCGAATTTGGCACATGCTCATATGCATATTATTACATAGGAATATAGATATAGGTATAGGTAGACTCAATTCGATAATTCCCTAGTGTGTGTGCACTGTAAAAGTTGTGATTATCTGCGATTTGATGCCGTTGCTTAGCTAACCTAAACTGTTTCTTTTCTCCCTCTATAACGAGCTTGAGCTGAGTGATTCGCTGATCCGTTAACTCATCGACTATCATGTCTCCGGGAATGTTCTCCACTGCACCCCTCTTGCGCCGACTACTCGAGGGCGAGGGCGTAGGGGTTAATTACATCGATGATGGCATTGTAGTGATATTATGTGTGAGGCGTTTACTATTAAAAATGACATTATTTTACGCTCGCGTTATTTTATCGTATAGCATGGTCAATGGGTATATATTAGAATTCTATATACAAATCAATGCAAAAAGTTGTGTTTATATATATATTATATCAATATAATTATATTATTTTGAAAAATCACATTAAATACTATATCAACATTTTTAAATTCAAACCAAATTTATAAATAAATTTATATATATAATAAAATATTTATATAGAAATACAATTAAAATATGTATAAATTATATTTTACAAATGAATAAATATATCTGATATCTGAAAGATTGACATTATTGAAATATAACACTGAAAAAGTATATATTTCGGAGTACAACACATTACTATTGCAGATAGAGAGCAGACCACCTTACTATAACTATAATTACTGATTATAGCGTAAATAAATTATATAATTACAAATACATCTATTATAGATAATCTATTTAATAAAAAAATTCATAATAATAATATCATATTAATTATTTATATATATAAAATATTCAGTACATAATGTTTTACATATTATAAACAAATATTTTAATTTAATATTAATAGATCAAACATGAATTTAAAATATAATAATTTTCAACTTCATATTTTCGAATATATATATTTAAATAAAAAATCAATCAATAAATACTACCACTACCACATCCACTACTACTACTACTACTACTACTACTACTACTACTACTACTACTACTACTACTACTACTACTACTACTACTACTACAACTACTACTACTACTACTACTACTACTACTACTACTACTACTACTACTACTACTACTACTACTACTACTACTACTACTACTACTACTACTACTACTACTACCACCACCACCACCACCACCACCACCACCACCACCACCACTACTACTACTACTACTACTACTACTACCACCACTACCACCACCACCACTACTACTACCACCACCACCACCACATAACTGACTTCGGTGTGTGTTTACAGTCGAGCAGGTGGGCGTACTGCGTTGCACAGTTGCGCTGCGAGTATCGTTCGAGGACCCCAGTAGGCGTGGCTTCCAGAGAGGGGTTCGGCTTAGCGACGCGACGCCTGTCGAACTGACGCATCGACCGACTGACCGAAGCCCAGTGCTGATCGCCGCTCTGTTGTACGGCTGAAGCGAGGATCAGCTTCTCTCGGGAGCTCCATTCCTCCGTTGGCTTGCGGTGGATGAAACCTGGCAATAGCGGTGAAACACAGTGTAACGGCAGTGTATCGTATACGTGTATCATTGTAATAGTACATTTATAATAATATATATTATAATAATAATATATATATATAATACTGATATATAATTCTGATATATAATAATAATATATTTAGTGAGTTTAAATGCTATTATATCACTATAGTGAATTTATAAATGGATATCACAACAAAAGAATTTGTTTTAAATTAAAACTTTTAATAATATCTTTGTGTCGTAAATGAGCATGATGAAAATAAGCATAAATGAAAAAACCTAAAATATCTATTACTATAATCGTTGTTTTTGTTATAATCGGTATATAGGTTAATCTGCAATTGCATATCTGTAGTTTTGCACTGTATGAAATCTGCCAAAAAACATTGATTTATATGAACGATACAATTACTTCATCATAATCTCTACATCCCTCAAAACCATCAACGAAACATAAATTAAAGAAGTACCTCATTGTTCATGATATCTGAACTTCAAATATATTCATTTTCGCAAAATATTTAAATATTATTTATTTCACGTATAAATATATTATTTATTATGTCTAATTTATTTAAACCAATATTTTTTTTAAATTTATACCAATATTATCTATATACATTATATACAGTATTATACTGAGTATGCAGTTATACTATTATAGTATAGTAATTATAATTATAGTAACTAAAAAGTATAAAAAATAATATAGTAACTATAAGTAAAATATACTAAAGTATCCATTTATATTCAATATAATATTGTATACATATCGGTGTGTTTATATATATATATATATATATATATATATATATATATATATATATATATATATATATATATATATATATATATATATCTATTTATGTATTCAATAGTAATCATATATTTTAATAGAAATGTTTGACTAAATGCTATTGTTAAATATGTGTATACTTTATGGGATATCCAATATCATATCGCCATGGATAATTCGTTATAATCGGAAAAAAAAATTAAAAATATTTTATTATGTATTATTGATTGTTGATATGTTATTTAGTAACTGTGAACAAATTATCTACGCAATCAGTTTAACACATGCCACAATCGCGAAGATGTTGACAATAATCCACTAAATCATTTAGTAAATGTATGACTATTAAAGTGTCCCACTCTCAATATTTTGAGTACCGCACTTATTTCAGCACTTATTTAACTTTCAGTACTTTCACTTAAACTATATTATATAGTATATAGTGCCGTATTTTAAATAGCACTATTATAGTGACTGTGTTGAGGAATATCCCAACAATAGAAACGATTATTATAATCGTTATAAAATCGATTCCCTTGTGACAAATCGGTTCCTTGCTAGGTCTCTGATTTAATAATCGCATCCTTTCATTATGATAATCATTATGGAAGGATGCGATTATTAAATCAGAGACCTTGCAAGGAACCGATTTTACACTTGTTAACATTATGGAATTAATTTACATTAATATATATATATAATGTAATACGATCATAATATGTTATACAAACTTGAAATAGACATTTATAATTAATTTAATATCATAATTTAAATCAAATTTTATAAATAATAATCTTTGTTTTTATTAAATAATTAATTCAATTTCCTCCAATTATTTAATAAGTTGTATATTAAAAATATACTTATAGTTATATTATGTATAGATATTACAATATTTATTAATTTTAAATATACATATAATATATATATAGAAATATAAATAATATTTAAAGATATAAATAGATATTATGTTATAAAATTACTTAGATTCTCTTACACGTGTCAAACTTTTCAGAGAAGTTTCTTCATTAATTATTATTCCAAATCACCATCCAAGTATGTATTACGCATTTTAAAAATATATTATAATTGAGATAAAGTAATTAGTATCTTAATATTATTATTTTAAATTTGTAACCAATTTATACATGCATTTAATTTTAAAATCAAGTGTGAATGAAACTCCATTAAATTAATAATTTTGATTCCAACATCGAATGTTGCATTCCATACCTATATAATTATGATATATATATATATATATATATATATATATATATGCAATAAGATGACACTCATTACAAATATATAATAAATATACGGGCACGGTTATTGTGTAGACACATTTTTATTTGCCATGCAATTATAGACGAATTTGAGGGCTATATATTTCAGGCGGTACACCGTGTAACATAAATGTTATCTAGTAAAAACTAATGACATTGGTACATTGGAGGAATTTGGCAGCTGATTATTAATATTACATATGCTAATGTATTAGTGTACTATTTTATAGGGTCATTACGGGATGAAATGCAGCTAAAAAAAACAAAATAACTAAGAAATCAAATGGTACCTGGTCAAAAGCTTCGCGATTGGTGCGCGATTTGAACGCCCGCAAAATTGTTTATTCGAATTAGTGAATTTATAATAGCGTATGATTGTTTAAACAAACATTAATATTTTTAGTTTTAGTTATTTTCGCTTGTTTGGTTTGGTTGGGTTGGGTTTAGTTTAGTTTTAATATTGCTAGGTTTTTTTAGCTGCATTATATCCTATATGATCCATTATGAGCCTATAAAAAACACACATATATAAATATATGGTAATGATAAGCCGTTGCATATATGATAGTCTATAAATAGACATACACTAATTATAATGGCCAATCATAAGCTATTGTAAAATCACTAATTCGAATAAACAAGTTTGCGGGCGTTCACTTCGCGAAGCTTTTGACCATAATCAAATCAAATAACCCCAAAATATGTGTGCCGCCCAACATGATTTCCCAAATAAAGGCATATTTAAATATATATATATAATTGCACTTGATCTCTAAATATCGAAAGTCTGTTCATCGTAGATTTTACATATTGTATATATATATATATATATATATATATAATCTGTACAATGGGGAATTTAACACATACAACTATTGAAAAATACAATATTTGATATTTAATTGTAATAAAGGAATTATCTCAAAGCAGGCCGTCGATTGTTATTATATGAATGTCAGAGTTCAAGGTGGGCGGTACTTATATATCCACTACTGTACATAAACTATATGGTTATGTTACATAATCCGCATATTGTAAATTAAAAATCCGCACAAACGACGCCCGCAATATTAAATATTATCTGCACAGAATATGTTTTGCCATTATAATTAGCATATCATATGTCTATTTATAGAATATCATGCAATAGTTTATAAGTAACATACATATATATATATATAGGTGATAATATTCATAGATATATTATATAAAAAAGACACAATCATTCTATGTATATATATATATATATATACATAGAATGATTGTGTCTTTTTTATAGTCATCTTATAACAATCTACCTACTTTCTTTTGCTATATATACAATAACATATGTTTGTACAATTCCAGAGAGCCCATATTAAAAAATATAATTATAATGTATTGGATTTTATAAAATTAGTAATATATAGTAAATTCGTTCCCTATCTCAATAAATGTAAATTCAACGAAATGGCTGTCCTTTGGGAAGTATATAATACATCCTTAATATTGAATTTGTTTTATATGGAATAAATGTTTTAATAAATTGTCAATTATACATTGTATTGTTTTTATTATTGTAAATATTTTGTAATGTGTCTTTTATTTTAAGTTAAATTTAAACATTATAAATCTTTCCTTTTTTAGATAGATTTATTTTCATGTCTACATTAAAAATAATTAATTAAATTTATAGATTGTATAAATATTTGTTAGCATGTTAATGTTAAAATGATGTGACTTATATATTTTAGTTAGTAAAATATTTTAATTATATACGAATATATTATTTATGATGTCATTTCACTTTAATTATATTGTACAACTCTAATTTTACTGAGTATATTCTCAGTAACAATTTAAAAAATAAAATAAGATTCTAATATAAATTAAAATAAATATAGAGATTAAATTATGTGATTATTATGTGATTATTATAAATGTTATTCATTATATATATATCTAAATAATTAATTATTTTTAAATCCTATTTTTACTATATTTTTAGTTCAAATCATGGCTGCTGCAAATCTATTACACGAAAAAATCTTTGTAAACCAATCTCAAGCTGATGATGATATGTGCTATTACCAAACAGTGAAAGCAGGAGGAGTTGTTCGAACAACGACTACAGTTAGTATAATTTGCATGATATAATTCATTAATCGTATTTCCTAATAACACTGTTTACATTGTGATGGTCTACAGTTTGTTTCTTGTTTCTTTTTAGTTATGTTTTCTTACTGAATACTAATATTTCTGGTGATATATATGGTATTTCTTATTTTCTACCAGGAATATTCCTCAGAAACATCTTCCATATTGCAACAGATTGCTGATGCTAGGAAACAGATTCAAAATTCTTTGAATGGTGTTCAGCAGGTAATCTAAACTGCACATAGTTTCAACTAGTTTCTTGCACATAGTTCTTTGTAATACTTGACATTTATATTATCTAATAAGCACTATTAATACTAATTCATATTTATTTCAATATAATTATTATTTGTTCTTTATTATTAAATCTTTTTATGAAACATTTTGTTAACAGATTTCTTTATACTAATTATTATTTACATATATTTCTAATATATTTTATTAATTTACATATTCCAGCCAGTAACATCTACTTCTGAAATATCTAATGAACTTGAAAAGCTAAAATCTGAAAATAAAACTCTAACAAAGAACTATAATGAGTTAAAAGAAATTACTAATGAACTAGTTAAAAGAGTATTAGCTTTAGAAGAAAGATTATCTTCTACCAGTTCTTCGACAGTAAAGGTTTATTATTTTATATTTTTTATATTTTATATATCTTGTTATATTATTTAATTATAGGCGGTAACAGAAAAAACCGAAGTAAAAGATGATGAAGAAGAAGAAGATGATGATTTTGAATTATTTGGTGATGAAGATGATGAAGAAAATGTTAGTTTTAAACTTAATTAAACTTTGTTTTAATCTCATTTAACCTGAATGAAACTAAATATTTTCCGAAGGAAATATATTGCATTTTTTAGGCAAATTTGTGTATCTAATATATAGGATTAGTAAATATAAAGATATATTATTAACATTTAAAATCATTATAATATTGATATTGTATTACAAAATATATACAATAAAACAATGATTTGATATCAATTTCAAAAGTAAATTTAATTCATATGTATTGTTACATTATATAGGTTATAGATAGGCACCTTCAATGTGCATCAACTTTTATATTAAAATTGATTATTTTATCATTTGAAATAACTTAATATGATGAATAATATTATCAACTAGTCAATAAATTATATATTCAGTTTATAGACAGAGTGCAATATATTTACGTAGCAAAACCTTTCTGAAACTCCATAATTATAAGACCATTCATTTAGTGTAGGTTAATAAAAATTAAATATACAATATTGCAGTGTATTCATGAATTTATATTATTTAGGATAAATTATTTTATTTCTATATATAATATCTATATTTAATTTAATGAAAACTAAATAAATTATAAATTTGTTATTTATCAATAATTTAATATTTGGCCAAATTATTTTATAGAAATTATATGAAATATTACATATATTGTTTTTAAATATATCCATTCACTGATTTTATTTTAGAAAATTAAAATACAATTATATGAAATATAATAATTATTTAGTTTGAATTTGTATATTCTTCACTTATTCAAATTCTTTTATATATTTATTTGTCCTCAATATAAATTTAAACTGTTATTATTTGCTATATTACTATTAAAGTTAATATTATATGATAAATATTAAATTATAACGAAATAATATATATATATATATTCTATATTTGTATATATGTATTGAATTATAATTGGTTAGATTAGACAATATAGACTCTTTAAACATTTATATAAAATTAAATACATTTATAGAATGCAGAAGCTGAAAAAATAAAACAAGAAAGAATTGCAAACTATAATGAAAAGAAATCAAAGAAAGTATCTATTGTTGCAAAATCTAATGTTATTCTCGATATCAAACCTTGGGATGATGAAACTGATTTAGTAGAAATGGAGAAATTCGTACGAGCTATTACTATGGATGGTCTCTTATGGGGAGCTTCAAAACAAGTACCACTAGCATATGGTATCAAGAAATTACAAATATCCACTGTTATTGTTGACGAAAAAGTATCAGTTGATCTTTTAGAAGAATTGATCTGTGCTAATGAAGATTTTGTACAATCTGTTGATATTGCTGCTTTCAACAAAATTTAATTTATTAATAAAGTCACTGTATTCATATATAATTATATTTGTAATGTAATTTATAACCAATATATTATTAATCTTGGAAACACTAACTTTACTAACATCAAATTAATGATAACACATTATATTATGAAGTATCTATATTTTAATGTTCATAAAATGAAAAAAAAAAAACTATTATTTTATATTAAAAAATAATATAAATATATTTAATGGGGAATCTTACCAAATATGCATGTGTATGCTGATAGATTGTGGAGTTAACACACAGAAATTTATTTTAAATTAATAGTAGCTTTATTCTTAACATGTCATTGATATTATGCTTATCTACATAGGCATGTTATATAGGGAATACCTCTATTTAAATATAATGGTATTTTTAAAATATATAATTATTTTTGCAGAATTTCATCACATCATTTAAATGAGAATACTCATATTTAGATAATAACTGATTATATATATTGTATATTACATGTAAAAGATAGAAATAATGACTTCAAAACAATTAGTAATATTTATTAAATTTTTTTTTATTTGTATAATAAATCTGAGAATAGTAAATTAAGTTTTTTTGTGATTTTGTTTTAATGTGATATATATATTAATTTAGATGACCTATAAGATATCTACAACAAATTACCAAAAACATACTATTTTTTAAATAATCATAAAATCTCAATAAAAATTAACTTAAATAATGCGACATATTTTATGGAAATATTGTAAAATAATGTAAATAAAATTAATGAAAAAGAGCATTATTACTATATTTATTGGAATTATAGTGAATGTACTCGTTAAAAATAATTATTGTGTGTAAATCAAGTTTAAAGTTGAAGCATATTTATATTAGTTTTAAAATTATTCTTTTTATTAGTTTTATTTTACGTAAACAAACCATGTATGTAGTACATACTATGTACCATTTTAAAGATAATATTTTTAATTTGATAAATAAATCTATGATATATAATAAAAAATATTACAAATATTTTTTTTCAATAACATACCTACAAGTTATACATACATATTATTGTTTTAATACATTAATAAAATGAATGAAAATTACTTTTAAAGTTTAAATTAAAGTTAATTAGTATTGGGCATCTATATAAAATCAAATTTGTTAGTAACTTCTAATATGTGAATATTTTATATTAATAAATACATTTATTTAAGCTTACCTTCAGGATTCATTTAACTATATATATATATATATATTATATTTTGTATATTAATTGTATATCTGAATATTTTAAATTTAATATACAAATTAAAGTATAAATTGTTGTATAAACAAAATATATAACATTATTTACTTATAAATAAGTAAGTATTTTTACTTTAAAATGTCGAGGGTGAATGAGGTGAATATTTAAATAAATTATATTTTTTATGAATTCAGGTATAATTATATAATAAACATTATGTGAAATTTCCAATTAATCTGTTTTATGAAGGTTAGTAACAAGTAAAATATATAATTTATAACTATATTTGAATATATTATTGATTTTCATTATTCTAATTATGAAATATTAAAAAAATATATCTTAATTTATGACTACATTTTAGTATAACTAGAATATTAGATTTTAAAAATTATATTTATTATTGTATTTAATAACATATTTATCTCAAATAATTATTTTCTAAAATTTATAGTATTCAAAATTATTGAGTTAATTTAATATTTATAAATAATAATATATCGAATACAAAATGTGTTTAGTAATGAGATTTAGTGAATTTATTTATAAATAATTTAAACTTATTTGTTAATTTATTAGAAAAAATAAACATTTCAAATATGCATTATAAATATTGAATTGTATTAATAAATATCTTTAAAACTGTATTAAGAATGTGTATTATTAATTAAGATAAGAAAATAGTGGTGATATTACAATTAATATAACATATAATTTATAGTAATATCATATGCTATTAGCAAGTATCTCCTTTCTATTTACATGTAAAAATGTAAGATCAGACGTATCCATTTAAAGTAAAGAAATAACATTCAAATTTATAAAAACAATCTAATTATCGTATTAACATATTTAATGATTTTTCATCACATTTTTAAATATTATTTTTTATAAATCTCGATATTTAATTTTAGATAACCACTTATAAAACACATTAATATTATAAATGAAAGTAGTGTGAAATGAAATATATAACATCAATTATTTAATAGCCTTTTATTTATAAAAGTAGCTTATAATTTGTGCAAATATGAATAATAATTATTATATATCTTATATAATATAACTATTTACAAGATAAATTATTTTATATATTTGTGCAAATATCAATAATAATTATTATATATAACTATTTACAAGATAAATTATTTTGTATATTCAGTAAACCATGTTTTTATTTTTTTGTAAATATAAATAAAACGGTGGTTTACTGTATATATTTAATATGTGCAATTCATTGTATATGATAAATGTTTGATCACCATATCATTTATTATTTAAATCTGTATCGAATACATAAATATGTACGCTTAATTCGGTCCGGCCGGGAGTCCGTGTGTAATTCTACATTCTTTCAAAGCTACGTTAAATCCTGAGCATAGTCCTAGATCCGATTGATTCTGAGCGCATTGTATGAATTGCTGTAATTCGTTGGAGCATGGGTTTGGACCATTATTCTGTTGAGGTTGCTCGTATTGAGCGGGAGCAGCAACAGCAGCAGGCGCTGGGGCCGGTGCAGCTTCCTTGTTTCCTCCTCCCATAATAGCATTAGTCACTACACTTCCCTGTTAGTATATTGTAGGTGATTTATTGATATAAAATCATTTTAGTTTAAATTATGGATCTAAAATACTATATAAATATGATGATATATTAATTCATTCAATTATATGTGTGATTTAAATATTCTATATATTATTTGTTTATCAAATTTAATATGAATACTAAATTATCATTATATTTAGTAATATATATTTTATTTTTTAAATAAAATATTCCAATCTTAAATTATTTACTTTATAAAAATGAAATATTATTTTGAATACAAATAAAAACATTTTCTAATACCAAAATCACAATTTGTAAAATTATAGTAATTAACATAACATAAGAGATAATGAATCTGTTCCTTGATAAAGTGATTAAATGCAAAATTATTTTTTAGAAATATTAATAATCACGTTAATTTTCTAAAAGCGTGCATTTTAATAATTCTTGATTTTTAATATAATTAATATTATATCAAATTTACATCGCGACAATCGTATAACGTATGTTGAGATCATAGCACTGTAGCAACGCCGTAGACTAACGATGACGGACCCTGCAGCTACTCCGGCGGCTGTTGTAGCAATCTGTGCCATCATGCTGGGGGCTTTAGGGGCGGCGGCGGCTGGGGCAGCAACAGCTGCGGCGGGGGCAGGGGCTGGGACGTGAGAGGCTGAAACACGAGTTCTACATGTAATCATCTAATACGCAATATACATATATATATATATATATATATATAATATATATAATATGTATTATATATATATATATATATATATATATATATAATATTAATAATATGCAATAAAAAGTAATACAATTTAATTCAGTAGTTTAAAAAATATTACATTTAAATAGAGGTAGTGAAATAGAGAATTTTATCGCATTAATCATTCGTAAATATGACCGGATCGTATGCTACAAACCTGGAGCGGGTGCATGAGCAGGGGCTGGTGCGGGTGCAGCGGGTCTAGTCATCTGGGGCGCGGGGGCGGGCGCAGGCCTAGACACCGGTGTACGTAGCGGCCTAACAGAATGAATACACGTTTACTTATTATGTATTACGCGCATTCATTGTAAAGGATATCATTACGAGAATCAATATTTATATTATTATTGTTATTTGGTGGAGTCCTTTCATCCCATCCAGGAACTTGGATGAAGTTTTCACTTATAACCATATATGGCTCTAATGTCCCTTTGAAGCCGAATATATATATATATATATATATAAATATAGTATCTGTTTTTGGAAATACATGAAGTAGTGATAACCTATCTACGAAATAATATTTAGAATATATTATATACCCTAATATAGATATTTATTTCATGGTTTATGAATTGATTAATTAAATTTTTTGAAAAGAAATATATAATTGTATTACGCATACGACTTAGAGCATGTTAATTCTTAGATTCGTATAATATTCGTGTATATTTTACTTTATCATTTATAATAAAAGTAAATAATCAATGGTATATCAATAATGATAGTTATTGATCTTTACAATTTCTATACAATAATTGGATTTAGGTACAAAGAAGTTATTTTCTCAATTTCGATGATCATATTCAGTTAATAATATAAATGTATTTATTGAATATAATAAATTTATCAAAGATTTAAAATTCCTTTATCAACATTATCAATAATATGTTTTTAATTTTTATAATAAAAAATATTTGTTGTAATTGAATAAACGACATATTACACATTTTAATTTATAATCCTACAAAATTAGTATTATGTTAATTTTTTTAATAAATTATAATTTTTTTAAATAAAATTTATATATCTTATATATATATATATATACATAATGTAACTATTTGATAATTTAACAAATAGAGGTAACTGGTCATATACTTGGCGAATATTAAATATAAACTTAGCGATCAACTACCGAAGAGGCTAATATATTCCAGTGTTGAGGGTAAATTATGATAATCATTGGTATTGATTACTATATATATAGATGATTACTACATTGGAATATTGATCATATACAATATGCTATGATTAAATATTATAGATTGATATATAACTATTGAATACACTATTGGGGTGCATTATTTAATTTTATATAATAATTTAATATATTTAATTTTAATAAAGACAATTTTTAAATGAATTATTTCAATACGATTATATTAAAAATGAAATGTAATGTATTACGCATTATAATATTGACATTATAGTGTATACAAAATATCTTTAATTAAACCAAATCTATAAATAAATTCGTATTTTTAATAAAATATTCGTAAAGGAATAATATAAAAAATACAATATTATTTTTTGCCCTCTCTGCCCCTTACCACTGGATCTCCCTGCCCAATCACCTACGAACAAACACATCAACTCCCTCCTTAAAACGCCACCTTAAGACTTATTATTTCTCCCTTGCCTTCCCTCCCACTCAATAATTCCCTCCCACGGACGGCCGATTGCTAACGCACTGATGCAGTCCATAAACCAAAAAAAGTAAAGTAAGTAAGTAATATTTATATATTTTACAATTATATAAATATTAATTCTACATTTTAAATGGTTTAATATTAATTTAAATATCACTAATATGATTCAATGATGATTCAATTATGTATAGTTTATTTATATCAATACAGTATTGAATTTCAATGTAAACGATCAGATGAACCCTTATAAATTTAAAATGTAGGACCTGCATATATTTATATCCCTTTGAAATCATTGGATTAATATTAAATATACCATTTAAAAGCATCAATTTCGGAGTATAAAGATACCATTAGATGAGAAAAAATATGGTAGAAAAAGATGTCAGGTTGATGAAATGATAAAATGATTAAAAGTATGATTATTTTAAAGAATAATCGTAATTATTTTCTAAGATCACTACATCAAACTAAAGGTAAGAATTCATATAATGTAACTATAGGGGACACTAGTCAATATCAAATTAATAGATTATTATATTACTAAAAGCCTACTATTTACTTGATTATACATTGTATATAAAACCATTAATTATACAATATTAGGATAAAATGAGCTTTAAGATCAACGGAGATCGATCGTAAAGTTCACTTGATTTTATTGCATTTTTGAATATAAGATTAACTTTACGATCGACTGATATCGATATCTGACAAATTTGTCCGTTGATCCTACTATTATATTGAAAATAAGAATTTTGTATACGAGTATGATATACATCTAGAGATATATACACTTTATAAAACTATAATCGTTTACAATTTATATTTCAATATAATTAACTCCCACTTTAGTTTAATTATGGCTTAGTATTGTTTACCAATTTTGCTTTGGTCGAGATAAAGAATTTTCTAAAAATATATATTTAACATGTTAATAATTCTATATAATATGCAATTTTATTTTTAATTTAATATTAAAAGTTATATCATGATAATCATACATATTTATATTACGTTATTTACATCAATTAATTTTGTTGATACTTATTTTTTAAATTATTTATATTATTATAATAATTATATACATTTTTATAATACATTATAATTATAAAGTTTACTTTAATCATTTATTAAATGTTACTTTTAAATAATTGTTTAGAAATAGGATACAAATAAATATGTATAATTTAAACAGTAAACATTTTAAGAATATCAGTGATCTCGTGGGATATGATTTCGAGGATATTCACTATTATAGTAACCAGAGTTGTTTGATTTAAATCAATTGATTTAAATTATTTGATTAAATCAATGATTTTTTTGAAGGCAAAAATCATGATTTTTTTTGTTTATAAATCAACTTTTTTATAATTTGATAAAATGTAATTAATAGTTTGGTAATTATAGTTAGTTAATTAATTATTATTAATAGTATTAAATACATATTATCATTTTATATGTTTTTAATTTTCCTCAGTTTTAAGTCTTGATCTTAATATTGATTGAACTTATCTAATTTTATTATTTAATAAAATTTTTGATATTAACAAATTTATTTATTTATTTTAACTATTGTATATATATATATTATTGATTGAACTGATCTAATAAATAAAACTGATTAAATAATATAAAATTTGTATTGATAAATTTATTTATTTATTCTATCAAAAAAATCAAAAAAATCAATGTGATTTTGATTTTTTTTTTTAAATCATGATTTTTTCCAACTCTGATAGTAACAATAATTATAGTAACCACTATTAATAAGATTAATATATATTATTATTTCGCACGATATCACTATCAACGAAATCACATCCCACGAGATCACATTAATGTACATAATTATTTATAAATAAAAGTATGATTTAAATTGCGCGTGAAATTTGATATCAGATATCACAAAACCAAACGAATTCACTTTGATCAAAATCACTTCACACGAGATCAGTATTTACTCGTATTACTAATCATAATAATGATTTTCTAAACAAATGTAATAGATATTTGACGTATTAATAATTCTATATATCCATCTTAATTATATGACGATTTGTATTGATCTAGAAAATACGACGGAATTATATATTAATAAGCAAGGTCATTTTTAATAATAAAAATCATTATACTGAGTTAATTTAATTACACACATGTTATAAGCGGGTGTACTTATATATACTACATAATTACATAGTTTACCTCGAAGGCCCTGCAGACGATCTTGAAACTCCAGCTCTTCTTGGCATATTTAATAATAAATTAATAAACAATATTTAAAAAATAATAATAGGTAATACTCTTTTTATTCAATAGGAAATTATATAAACCCTAATATAAACCCCAATTAAAATAAAAAACTCTATATAAATCCGGATATAAATATTGACATTTCATTAAAAAAAATATTATAAAATATTATCATTTATAGAAACGTGATAGATATAAACATAGATTAATTAATTAAACAATTTAGGTACATTTATCAACCCAACTAAATATTATTCGATTAATTTTTAATTTTACTGATAATAGAAGTTAAAATAATTTATACAAACGTGATTTATTAATCCCACAGATATATAATTACATTTGTGATTAATCCTATGATATAATGACTTGCATTTTTACTTATATACAATTCAATGATTAATTTCCAAAAGTATATGTTATATTATACATTATTTTTATATGTTAACTATGTACATAGAGTATATAAGTATATATGTATAAGGTAGCTACTTAGCTATAGCTATAGGTATATATACATATACATACCTACCTTATAGACCTACACACATTATATATAAACCTATAATATCTATATATATAGACCTATGTCTATTAAAAATTAAGAATAATAAATACTATTACAACAATAGGAACATGTAAGTTCGAACTCTACAACCATGTGGAAACATATAATTCTATGGAGTAGATACAAATTAGTAGTAGGTACCTACTGGATACCTATACAAATTCTTAAGAACTAGAACGGGAACTATAGTTCCCTATAGAGATAGTTCTCTATAGAGAAGTAGGTATACTTACCTATAGGTGCAATACCTCTGTATAAGTTATAGGAGGGCTTGATAGGTGGCATGTCCTATGTCTAGCAGATATTAGGAAAGGTGCCCTTGAAAAAGTAACTGCAGTTTTATGTTATCCATTAATGATAATTATCATGATAATGGTAATGTGATATGGTACAGTGGGCGTAAAGATAAACAACAACAAGGTGTAGTTAATTATAGTTAAGAAGGAGTTAAGAAGGAGATTGTGAAATCAGTAATATTACTGTTAGGTTATATTACTGTTCTTATACATTAATATTAATTTTGAACACATATCAAGGTGAATAATATTTTTAATAATATATATATATTTATTTTATTTTTATTTTAAAATGTTTTATTGACTACAAAATCACGTGGTGGTTATGGGCGTCATGAGAAGGAATCACAAATAAAATAAATAAAGTACAATACAAATAAAGGAAAATGGAGGGTTAAAATGTTAATAGGTGTGTGAAGAGTTTACATTTAAATAGTGACAGGGATTTCAAACACCTAATGTCATATGGTAGAGCATTCCAGTATTTGGAGCTACCTCAGAGAAAGCAGATTCAAAGTGAGCAGAGATAGTCGAGCGTTGCACATTTTTCATCGTGTGACATTTCCTGCTAGCTCGAATAAGGGTCTGAATACTGATCAAATCTGCTAGGTACTTGGGAGAACTAAGATGTATCACCTTATGGGTGATGCATAGTATACTATAGTATGTACCTGCAGAGATACTAAACTTAAGCCAATCGAATGATCACATTAGGGTCGATATTTATACTATTGAAGAGAACTTCAGTTTATAAAGGGTGCGTTAGCACATCGTTGTATCTTCTCAAGTTTAAGCATAAGCTTTAGGGGTAGATTGCATAGAAGTGAGCAGAAGTATATAAGTCTACCGAAGACTAGCGAGTGTATTAGACTTTTAGTCATTGAAAAAGTCAATTTATTGCGTGCTTTTCTAATGTTATAAAGAAAATAGTTGGCATTGCGAATCATTATAGATATGTGGTCAGAGTAATCTTGGTGGGAGTTGATGGTGAAACCCATAGTTGTTATGGATTGTGAGGTAGGGAGGGTTAATATAAAGGGGTGGGTAATAATTAGGGGGTATTCTGGAGAAAATGCTGGTGTCAGTTTTGTTCATATTAAGTGATAGGGAATTATGGGAGAACCAGTCAGTAAGTTCTGTGAGGCAGTTAAAAATAACAGTTGAATATAGTTTGAGTCACAGTAAATGGGAAAAGAAGTATAAATTTGTAGATCGTCGGCAAAGAGATGGTAGTGGATGTAAGGATATTTGTGAAATATGGATTTTATGGGTAACATATAATTAATAAAAAGTAAAGGATCAAGTACGGAGCCGTATGGAACGCTATGAGTGATGATAAAGGGAGTAGAGAAGGAAAAGTTAGTTTTCACTAAAGAGCACATTAAGGAAAATAATGACATAAACCATATGTGTACTTGACCATGAATACATAGTTCATTGAGTCGTAAAGCAAGAATGTCATGGTTTAGAGTGACAAATGAACTGGATAGGTCAAGTAACACAAGGTAGAACGGGGCTTAATTGTCAAGGGATGGGAGTAGATCATTAATTATAAGATTAAGTGCTGATTCAGTGCTCCGATGGGGTAAGTAAGCACTTTGAAACTTATAAATAATTGAATTGGTAGTGATATAGTGTATAAGTTGAGCAGATACAATTCGCTCCAATGTCTTAGAGATTGATGAAAGCTGGTAGATGTGTCGATAGCTCGACAGGTTCGAGTGGTTAAGGGTAGTTTTTTTATAATTGGGGTGATATAAGAATGTTTCTTAGACTTTGGTACGATGGATGCAATAAGGGACGCATGAATGCTCATTGTTATGGGTTCGATTAACGATGGCGAAATGGTATGCAGTAAAGTAAGAGGAATAGGTTCGAGTGTGAAATTGGATTTTAGGGATGCCATTAGAGAGAACACCCAGGGACGAGTAGGGAGAGTGAAACATGACTAATGATTATGGGAAGCTAGTGAAGATGAGTTGAGAGTGAGGAGATCAACATTCACATTGGGGAGAGCAGCGATGATGTTCGATACTTTATTCTGGAAGAAATTAGCAAAGGAGGAGCAGAGGACTGTATCCGGTTGGTCATGAAGGTGCATGTGTTTTGATTTACCTACTAAGGTGAAGTATAGGTTATAGAATTGCTTAGAGGAGGTGCAATATTTACATAGCAAGTCAGTAAAGTATGATGATTTAGTGGATACAAGTTTTTTCCTGTATAATGAGCGACATACTTTAAAGGAACACACGTATGAGTTCATTTTAGAAGAAGCATACATTGATTATATGCTGACATCGCAATGCTTCAAGTCGATATAAATAAAGCATCAACTAGAAAATATCCTGGGGATTATATATATATATATATATATATAGCAACATGACATGGTGTTATGCAATATAAAAATAGCTTTCAAAATAAAAATAAAAGTAGCTTTCAACATGAATTTATGGTTAAACTAACCCAATTGAATATACAAATCAAAAACTAACGCAAGTTAAAATGAGATTGCAAATATTCTTAAAAAAGCAGCTGAAAAATGGAAAAGTGAGAACTATGAAGCATTCTTGTATGACAAGCGAACTTCTTGACTTATGCGATGAAAAAAGCAAATTAAAATCGATACTAAGAAAATGCATGAAAGATACTAAAGAAAAATGGATAGGAAAGAAAGAATTGTTATCTATAGACCAGCATAAACGAAATAGTATTCACTCCAAACGTGCCTATCAAACACTCAAAGCTCTCACAAATTCGAGCACGAAGAAGCAAACTAGATTGATTTAAAATAAAGATGGCGATACTATCGGATACTGAAATATATAGAGGATGCTGAAATAGCAAAAAGATGGACAGCATATTGTAATGAACTTTATAATTACCCGATAAATCTGGACCCAAATACATTTATTAACTCTAGAAGTAGAAGTAGAAGTAAATGATAACTTACCGATTTAAAGTCAGAAGTGGAAAATGCTATTAAAAATCTCAAAAAAGGTAAATCTATAGGAGTAGACAATATTCCGGGGCAACTGTTTATCAATGGTGGAACCCAACTGATCGACACAATCACTAACTTTTCTAACAAATATGGGATACAAAGGAATGGCCAGAATTATGAAGTTAACTTTGGACACAATCACTATTAATACCAATTCCAAAAAAGGAAACCTTAATAAGTGCGAAAACTACCGAACTATTTGTCTAATATCATACGAAATCAAGATATTATTAAGTATAATTCTAAATCGCTTAAATCCGATGGTGGAAAGTATTCTAGCAGAAGAAAAATCTGGATTTATGATAGTATTTGATTTACGTATATTCATGATGTTAGTATTTCGATACGTTGTATTGACTTAAAAAAGGCTTTTGACGGTGTATGGCATAATTGACTGGAATAATGAGACATTTTAATATTGAAAAACACCGTATATCAATCATAAAAAAAACTATATAAAAAGGCGAACAATGCTGTGATAGTTAACGATACAAGAGGATACTTCATTCGGACATTTTTAGGAGTACGACAATGTTGCCTTCTGTCGCCAACTCTATTCAATATTTTCTTCGAAACAAGTTATGCAAGACACTCAAATAACCGCACTTCAACCATAGCCGTAGGAGAATAATATTTGTAACCTAAGTTTTGCATATGACATAGATTTAAAGGCAATTCCAGAATTACAACAGCTCACAGACAAATTATATAAAGGCTCAATGGCAAACGGTACGGAAGTGAATCTGGAAAAAGTATAATCATGGTAAATGAATTCTCAAACAGCCATTCAAACTTTATAACTATGAATGGTAAAACACTGGAAACAGTCGATAAATTCAAATATATGGGAGCTATAGCTATAGCTAGCTACTTAGGCTACCTATACATTGAGAATAGACGGAAAAAGTGAGAATGAGATAAAAATAAGATTGGCGACAGCAAAATCGGCTCTAGTAAACCTAAGTAAAATATGGAAAAGCAGAAGCATCTCATTAGGTACCTACGTACCAAGATACAGTTATACACATCTATGATACTCTCTATTATATAACATGCATGGTTGTGAAACATGAATATTAAATGAAACCATTGAGAAAAGAATAACTGTATTCGAATCTAAATTATATAGAAGAATCCTATGAATCTCATATCGAGAAAGGAAAACGAATTATTATGTTTTCAAGACATTTATTAAATCAATAGTCTCTGTTAAATCACTGTCAACTATAAATAGATGGAAATTGGCTCATTTTGGCCACACAATGCGAAATTAATCTCTCCATACATTAATCATGCAAGGTTTTGTAGAAGGAAGAAGAAGACAGAAACGACCGAGAACGAACTGGATGTATAATATTATAGAATGGACAAAAAGTGATATCGGTGATCTTCGAAAATACATTGTACCGTGAGAAATGGAAAAAAAACATTTGTATTTGCCGCGATTCAAATTACCCCTACGACCAACCGTTCACGGGGTTAATCTCCAATACATACGTATAAGGTATATATATACATACGTATAAGGTATATATATACATACGTATAAGTAGGTTGCTAATGGGTAGCTATATTTTAAATTGATTTAATTATATTGATTTTATAGTTGTGAATATTTGTATTGTCAATGTAAGTATAATTAAGGTGGTCACATGTAATTATGATCAAGTTATATGCCTGATTAATTTAATTATTTAGTATTTATAAATAATACATTTTATAGTATTCGAAAATATAAATAGGTTTGATATTGCATGGTTGTGATATAAGTTAGTTTTAATTTAATTATTTTAGGGCTACGATTATTTTTGTTATAATAATATATGTGAATTATGAGTGAATATTTGGAGGAATAGGGTATTTTAAGGGGTTACCCACTACCAGTATTTTCGGAAATAGTATCAGGAAATGTTTGCTAGAAAGTGATTTTATATACAGAATATCATGATATCGGATAATGATAGAAAGCAGTTAGGTGTTTATGGGTTAGATGAATGTATGATAAATATTTGATGAGAGTTTACTAAGTATAATAGTACGTTTCCTTGAGGAAACACTATCAAACATGTATGGAATATCTACTGGGTGGTATTGAAAATTGTTCTTCTTTTAACACATTATTATTTTGTAGCAGAGTAGAACATTATGTGTATGATAATTTGGAATACTTAAAATGAAGCCGATATGAAATATTATATTGCAAGTTGTATCTATGTTTTGAGCTATTCTTAATTTAAAGATAAAGCGTAGAAAGTGATTAGAATGTAATCCATATCTTCTAGAAGGCACGTATTGCTTCATCATTGTCTTTAAAATTGATAACATATAACATGAGTTATTATGTCGTAGTATATACTAAGTGGTTTGAACTTAGATAATATGAAGATATGTTTAAGATGAAGCAGTGTAGGTAAATTGTGTTTTGTAAATTCCTACAGTTGTAAATTGTGCGTTGTGGGTGAGGGAGAGGAAATTATTAATGAAAATCGATGTATTTATATCGAATAATTGTGAGGGTGTCAAGTAATATATGTAAGAATTATTTTTGGAGATGGAAGAGAGAAAGGGTGAATAATATTGAACAGTTTTGTAGAGAATTGGGAAAGAAAGATCGATAAATTGGGGTTTTATTAGGTATACTTATTATATGAGTATACTCATATAATAAGTATACCTAATAAAACCCTTATTTAACGATTTATCTATCTTTCATTCCCAATTCTCTACACAACTGTTCAATATTATTCACCCTTTCTCTCTTCCATCTCCAAAAATATATATACTATAGTATTAGAGTATTTCTAGATTAATGTAGAGAATATGAACTTAAAGAATGAGGTCGGAATTTAAATAAATAACTGATGAAAAGTGAGGAGTTAACTAATAAATTTATTGTATTAGTTTTCACGAGTATGATAAGCAATTATTATATTGGAGGAAAATTCGTGGCATATTAAATAATGCAATTCTGAGAGTAAATACTTTATAATAGAGGTGATAGAAAGAGAAATTGATTTTTATACTATAGATAATGAGGATAATATCCTCATGATATGCATTCTATCGAATATATATATATATATATATATATATATGCACTATGCAACCATATATATATATTTATATATATATGGTTTCATAGTGAGGATAAGTGAATAATAGACTAGAAGATGATACCACTTCAACCACCGTAATGAGTAGGTTATAATACTGACTACCATAATGGGCTACTTGGTGAAGTAATATGTTCTCGAATGTAAAGAAGCAATTAGAGGAATATCATACGATGAAAGTAAGATTTATGTTATATAACATTATATCGAAGTAATGATCAGCAGAAAATCCACTTACAAGATCTTCTAGATATGTTAGAGATAGTATTTATTATTAATAAGAAAGTTGGAGATACTCTGTATAATAGGTATCGGATATGGATAAAAGATGGGTAGCTTTTCCGTACGTAGCTTTATTAGAATTGTTATGGTAAACTTTATTAGTAGGTGGTATTACTTTATTAGTATGTGCTTATTATGAGATAGTGTATAGGAATGCATAGATTATATAAACAAGATAGTCATTAAATTGGAGAAGAAATGGTGGAGAGGGAGTTAATGATATTAATGAGTATACGTTGTCAATGTGTAATATATATATATATATATATATATATATATATATATATATTCATTAGGGGGGGTGAGGTATATATCAGTAACCATTACATGATGTAGATAATTAGTGGAGATCTTTACTTGTATGTGTAATTATTAGATTATTGTATGTTCATTAAATATATGAAATATTAATGAATATTAGTCAATATTTGAAGAGTTTATTCCGATTATTAATAATAGGGAGCTAAGGATAACTTAAAGATACGTTTGCAATTACAAATTGTTTTTAACGTCATACGTATTGGTTGTTTTACTATTGGATACGTATTTGATTTGTAATTTATGCAAAATATTATTGTTATGCCAAAATGTATAGGGTATCAGGTATATGGTTTAGTCTAGGAATAGTTGAATGCATGATAGTTATAAATTACTGGGATATTTGTCATAACGTGTAATGTAAGGTTATACCACAAGGGTTTATGACTTACACTGTACGTTTAAATAATAATAATATAATAATTATTAATAATATAATTTTATTTTAGTTTATTATTCTACAGAGAGAGAGTAGGTAAGGATTGTATTTGTTCAGTAAATATTTAGAAGAATTCGTGATGCTAGAAATATATATATATATATATATATATATATATATATATATATATATATATATATATATATATTACATACCTATATGTTGAATACGATTAGGCTTATTTAATTTAATTAGGTATTATGTGCTTTTTATATTATTTAGTTATTATGATATTACATATATATATATATATATATATATATATATATATATATATATATACATACATATATAATATTATGCTGTAATAATATTTAGAAAAACCTATACAGAATCAATGCTTATAAATACGTAAATATATATTAAACTATTAATTCGATTTAAAGTAGATATACAATGTACAATGTACATATATGTTAGTATATGTTTTATGTTAGTATATGTTAGTATATGTTATATGTTTTGTATACAAATGATGCATACAATTCAATTTATAATGGGGTGCATTATGTCAGTATTATACAGAGTACAATTTATAAATGGTCACCAATGGGTATAAGATATAATATATAATATATATATAATAATATATATTACTACTATAAGCTTATAGTAGATTTATATAAAGATATTAGGGGAAAGTCTCCGATTACCGACCCCTAAATGATTAGGTGTAATAACGTATTTAATATTAAATATATTTATTTGAAATTTTGTAATTAGGGTAATATTATGGCAATGAATAATGTGGCTATTTTAAATTTTGGATATAATTATATGTACACGAATAAACAGGGGGGTCGGTAATCGAATACATGTACCTAATACCGACCCCCTTCTCCCATTACCGACCCCCTAAAATAATCGTGATATAAATAATTGTAGTATTATAATATCCAATAAAAATAGTAGATATACATAAATATAATTTATAACATTCACGCAATTTATTTTGTATTGAATTTATGTTTTAATAGTAATATTAAATTTAAATGTAAACTTGATAGTAATTATATTAAAATAGTGTATATTATTATTTAATATTTATTTATTAATCAGTATGTATATAATCAACTGGAATCATGAATCCTAAATATATATCAATGATACATAAACAACTTACGACATATTTTAAAGTAAAATACGGATCTATTTTGATTGGAAATAAATCACACGGGGTCGGTAATAGGAAAATCATATGGGTTGCTATAATTAAGATATATTGGTTAATAGTTATTCAAATTAAATTATTTGTATAATAGTTATAAACATTTTATTGATCTACAATATTATGCTCAGTATTAAGTTTTCTTTTAAATAATAAAGTATTTACAATGATTTAAAAAAGTTATTATTCAAATATTTAAAAAGTAAAAACAGAATATTACATTTTATCAAATGATAATTGTAGGATTCAATATTTTTTAAAACAAAATATTTATTCATATTTATCATTAAATTACTAACAGTTCAAGTATATATTATTTTTTGATATATCTTATAGTTACTGAGATACGATAGGGGGTCGGTAATCGGAGACTTTACCCTACATACGATAAGGACATGATGTATATGTCCGTGATCATAATACGGATAGTATGTCTTCTCGCTTTCTTGGTAATGATATGATACCATCATATAACATAAATAACAAATCAACATAAACATTTAAGGAATCACTACAAATATAACTATTCCGTAAATGCAATAATTTGTAACCGCATAGGTAGTAAACACATAACCACCTACTGATGACATAATTCTACTATGAACAGAGTAGTCAATGACAACTTATACAAGTAAGTAAGTATGGTATACCATGTATACATTAAATACTCCGAAATATATACTTTTCAGTGATATATTAAATTATATTTCAATGATTAAAGCAGCGATTCTTAACTTTTTTTTAAATCGCCCCCTTTACCCTAGTTTTTACATAATTTACACCTGTAAATAAATTAAAATAAATGATAATTGAAACAACTATTATACTTTTATTACTGTATTCCTTGTGGTTGATAATTCTTTATTAGTTTTTCTATGTTTGGTTCTTTCGGTACCAATAGTAATGTTAAATCTCCATTTCCCACGATATCAAGCCTATTCCGATATGTCGTTAAAATGTGTATAACAGAACTGAACCCTGTAAAATTAAATATATAAATATATTATAATATATAATATTCATATAATAATAACCTTTTTCAACTAAATATGATATTGGAAAAGCAGAAATAAAAATTTAATTAATTTCCATATATTTTCATATTTTTCATTAATATTTAACTAAAATATGTAGTACCTATATCCTTTACTTTTGAACTATATTTTAAGTTAAGAGTCATTCTGTATATCTATGATATCTTCTTGAATTAAAGATCTATTTCTGATATATTGCAGTTAAATGGATCAATGATAAAATCTGGAATATTTAATGAAAACGGGTCATAAAAATGACAATCTATATATCTAATTAAATTATTCATATGTGAAATATATCGCATTTTTTCATCCAGAGAAAGTTCTTTTTCAAAAATAATCAATCTCATAAAATTGCAATATTCAGCCTTTTCTATATTGTTTACATATAATTTTAATTTTAATTTAAATGCACATAACATATATTTGACAAGTATTAAAGTTATTTCTTTTCCTTGTAGTGACTTATTTAATAAAATTAATTTCTCAAATATGTCTGCTAAATAGGCAAGATCTTTTTTTATATATATCAATTTTGAGTATATAATATTATCATACTATTTCATATGCATCAAGATAGTATTATATAATTTATGAAAACGGATTAAACATAATCCTCTGGAGATCCATATTACTGATGTGTGTAGGCCTAATAAGAGTTTATTATAGTCTTACTTGTTATCCTCACATAAGGACTTCCATATACGCTCGTGCAGGAATCTCTGTTTGTGCAGGCTATTACGTTTTAATTTATTGATATATTTTATAATAATATCTAGTGAATCAAACAAATTTTAATCAACATTTTTTTCTATTAAATTATATCTATGAATAGCACAGTGCATTGTAACTAATGTTGGTATTTATTTTTTAAGTAATGCAGAAACTCCATTTATTCTGTCAATAATTGCTGAGCACCATCTGTAGCCAATGATATTCAATTTGATAAATGTATGTTATTCTTTTTAAACAATTCTAATATTTCATTGTATACTGTAATACCTTTAGTAGGTACCTATCTTGATTTAAAAAAAATATCTTCATTATATTCTTTGTCTTTAATATAACTTACATAACACATGAGAAGAGATTCAATATTTCTTACAGTCGACGCATCAATTTGCATTGAAAATTCATATTTATTTAAATCTACATATAATTGTTGCTCAATGTTATTTTTCATGTTATTATATTCTTTTAATTGTTCAGCAATAACATGTTTTATAAGATTTTCTCCTATTGTATGTGTCTTAGCCGTTTTTGCTATTAAAAGCGAAATCGAATACGACAAACGTAATCCCTTTTGTAGATTAATACTTGGTTTATATAAAAAAATTGTAATAGTAGTAATACTTTTTACAATCCCTTCAAAGTATGTACCTATGTCACATATTTCTCAGGTTGTGCAACTTTTCTCTTTTATAACACTATATTCTTTTTTTCAATTATTTCATAGAATAGGTTATTTCCTACACCTAGTAATATATCTTTTTATAAGAAAATTCTCGAGCATACGCCTTTAACTATCTAGTTATAATAATTTCTACTATAGAATATATATATATATACATATATGTATATATATATAGACATTTTATTTTTTATATATTTTATTATAAAATGTATAGTTTTTATTTTTATTTTCTAATAAACTAACAACTCTAAATGTCTACCAAAATGTTCTAAGTGCCTCCGTTAAGAATCGCTGATTTAAATCATTAAATTACAAATATAAGAGATATTGATTTATTTGTAAATGAAATGAACTTATATTTTTAATTTTGTATTTCTATATAAATATTTTATAAATAATACGAAATCATTTATAAATTCGGTTTGAATTGAACGATGTTTTTCTATAATATTAATGTCACCATTCTACATTTGATAACGTGTATTAAATAATATTATTATTTTAATGCATTGAAATCATTAATTTAAAAACGAATTGTAAGTACTATATGTAGGTACTTCTGGACCATGTTTTTTCGAGAAAATCATTCAAGCATAACATAACATCTGTACTAAATGTTCCTTTAAAAGGGGTTTCACACCAACTAAAACGAAATTATTAACTCTAATTATTATAGGTTAAAGTTTAACTCTATAGAGTTAAACTATTATAATGTTTAAATCTCCGCAAAAGGGGTTAAACACCAACGCGTGAACGCAATTATTAATTATAATAATTAGAGTTAATAATTGTGTAATATATATATATATATATATATAAGATTTAAATATTAGATCGAAATATTAGAGTTAAACTTTAATCTCTAATTATTAGAGTTAATAGCGTTAACCCTAATTGCGATGGAGTTGGTGTGAAATCCCTTTTAAGTAGACATCCTAGTATTGGTCATAATATGTAACATTTATAATATATTAGTAGTATATTTTACTCATTATAATTTAGGACACGTAGATATAGATAATGTTTTGTAATACATAGAATATATTATTTTATATATAATAGAGTATACTGTATGTTATCATACTATATATAATATGATCATATATAGTATATAGGCTATAGGCTGCTATATTAGGCCACTATAGTAGGCTGATATAGTATGCTGCTATAGCATATATACTATATACTATATATAGTATCACGAATCTTACACTCACTACGTATTGGTAGAAGTTCCTTTTTAGTAATTTTCGTACAATTTACGGATCATTTTTGTGTTCGAATTTCCTTCCCGTTCCTTTAAATTCTATTTGTTCACGGTCATTTGATAACCACTACTGTTCCCAGTATTCATATATGCATTTCTAAATGATAATATGTATATATATATATATATATATAGGTGTGCCTACCACTGCCTACCCTATATCATCATCATATATGTGTGTGAGCTAATTATAGTTATTACCTAAAAATTAACGACTCCTTATATAGAATATAGTTTGTACATTCATCTAATAATAATATTAATTGTAAAACAGTGTGATTTATAGGTATCAACAAATACTGACGGCACACAATCAATCCACCTACCTATACAGACGCTGTCAGTCAACGCGAGTGGTTACCTGAAGTTATACAATAGGCCACGCCCAGAATAAATCACCAGTCTATTATAAATAACTTCGGTGAAAGCGCACGTCGACGGCGTAGCATAGGCGTATGTGCGTGTGTTTGACTCGCGACGACTTTCAATTGGTAATAGTCATCTTTTAACGCAGACTGAAGTTAGAATCATTTCTATATCGTTAATATTTACAATTAGTCAACCAGCTCTAGACGTTATATTTAGGTTATTTAACTTTAAGTATAATTCACGTATGTACGCATAGACGTATATAGGAATATACCTCTGACAAGGTTTTACGCAGTTATATCAAAGTCTCAGTTATATCAAAGTCCCAGTTATATCAAAGCCCCAGTTATTGCAAAGCCCCAGTTATATAAAGGGCGTATGTAACGAAGTATCTACCATCAGCTATACGCAATATTCACACCAACTATTACTTCTCCGTAGCTACCAGTATAGAAGGTATACTATATCAGCTCGAGTGTATTGTACATCCACTTACTCCGAGATAGAGATATAACAGCACAGATAGATAGCGATAACTAGGTAACTATAGTAACGACAATGGCCGCCTACTTGAACTCTGACCCCGAGCCGGAAGCTGATATCACCACCGCAGCCTTCGATACTCATGTCGGTGTGGGTAACATCAAACCCCTGATGTTGGCCTACTTCATTTTGTGTTCGTTGATATTGTGTCTGTTGGTCTACTACGCCTGCAGGAAGGTTAGGAGTGTTGCGTCATCGCGTGTATTCACGTAACTCTAGCTATAACAATGACGCAATATATATATTTATAGATATGTATACGATAGTTTGTGTATTTATTTTATATAATTAGTATACATAGATTTATAGTAAATACAAGTCTATGATAGTTTATAATAAAAATATACATAATATAATTATATATATACACACCCATACACACACACATATATATATATATATATATATATATATATATATATATATATATATATATATATAGCTTGTCTCAATTCGACGAAGAGGTCGAAAATCAATTAATTTACCATTTTTTAAATTGTCACACCATTCTGATTATGTATTATATAAATGCATTACATACATACGTATGCTAGTTTACTTTATAATAAGGTTATTACAAATTGCAATCGTTATAAATTACAAATGAATACGAAATAAATGTACGGTATATTTGATCAGTGAACTGTTGCAGTATACTGCAGTATACGACGTATACTGTGCTTGCTAAGTACGTACACTGTACGTCGTACAGTTAAGCGGCTTGAAAAATATAAAATGTTCAGATAATTTATCACTTCAGTAAGATAATATTAGAAAACATATAATATAATTCAATACAAAAAAAATTAACTTAATTCGTAAAATATTGAATAGTCAATTTAATCATTTAATACACACATACGTTAAACACAACAATGTTTATGTCAAGTACAGTATGCCTATGGATATATGTGGAAACTTTTATGTTACGCTTCAATGATTTTATTGTATTGCATTACAATCAACGAGTACACATTTGAATAGTATATACAAATCAATTTATATGTGTTATTAATAACAAAACTAAATTTGAAATTAATGATTTCAATACGATTATATAACAATTTAATAGCTGAGATTTAACTCGGATTGCAGTCTATATATAGCTTGTAAATATATTTATAATAAGAGTCGTGGTTAAATCACACCCATTTATATGTATCGTATAGTAAAGTATATAATATGATTCATACTGTCCAATGGATAGTACCCACTACATACATGTAAATACACATCTACAACTTGGATGATTTAAATCATTAATCTATACGAACATATTTTTTATTTAATTTTATTATATTCTATATTGATATATATATATATATATATATATATATATAATTACCTCGCTTTAATATATGTACATATAGGACCTATATTATAGGTAACATGTATACACATATATATATATATATATGTCTACCACCCTCACCTATATATGTATTAATATATATATATATATATATATATATATATATACGTATATATATACAACAAACGCCGTACACCAGTTCGGCTATAACCTATGCTGGGACTACATGCTGGAACCTAAGAAAAGGGGGTACAGGAATAGACCCCAACATCACGTGACTTTCGATGACAAGAGCCACCTGGGGATAAAGATGCCCGTTCCCATGGTAATCCAGTCGATGCTCGATGTTAGTATGTGTTCTACTCTAGTGTTTCCTATTTATAACCTGATTATAATTAATATATTCTGCTCAAATAATATATATATATATATAGGGGAAAGTCCCCGATTACCGACCCCTAAATAATTATTTGTAATAACTTATTCAATATTAAATATATTTAATTGAAATTTTGTAATTAGGGTAATATTATGGCAATGAATAAAGTGGCTATTTTAAATTTTTGATATAATTATATTTACAAGAATAAACAGGGGGGTCGGTAATCGGATACATGTGCATAATACCGACCCCCTTCCCCTATTACCGACCCCCTAAAATAATCGTAGTATAAATAATTGTAGTATTATAATATCCAATAAAAAGAGTAGATATACATAAATATAATTAATTATATCATGACGTAATTTATTTTTTATTGAATTTATGTTTTAATAGTAATATTAAATTTAAATTTAAACTTTATAGTAATTATATTAAAATATTGTATATTATTATTTAATATTTATTTATTAATCAACTGGAATTATGAATCCTAAATGTATATCAATGATACACAAACAACTTACGACATATTTTAAAGTAAAATACGAATCTATTTTGATTGGATATTATAAATCACATGGGGTCGGTATTAGGGTAATTTAGGAGGTCGGTAATAGGAAAATAATATGGGTTGCTATAATTAAGATATATTGGTTAATAGTTATTCAAATTCAATTATTTTTATAATAGTTATAAACATTTTATTGTTCTACAATATTATGTACAAAATCAAGTTTTCTTTTAATTAATAAAGTATTTACAATGATTTAAAAAAAGTTATTATTCAAATATTAAAAAAAATAAAACAGAATATTACATTTTACCAAATAACAATTGTAGGATTAAATATTTTTTCAAACAAAATACGTTTTAATATTTATAATTAAATTACTAACAGTTCATGTATATATTATTTTTTGATATCTCTTATAGTTACTGAGATACGAAAGGGGGTCGGTATTAGGAGGGGGTCGGTAATCGGGGACTTTCCCCTATATATATATATATATATATATATACATCTATAGTAAATGATATATTATTTAGTGTATATTACATCGGTTATGTATACGTAATATATACTTGGTTATACTCGTCTAAAAATAATATGTATTAACTAGTTATAATACATTTTTATTAAAGTTTTATTATATATAATAAAACTTTCAAAAATAAACTTTCTTAATTGTATTTATATATATATATATATATATTGAATATATATTGAATATATTATTTATTATGTCTTATTTAAATCAGAATTATAATACAGAATCTAATTGAATGGTGTCACATGACACACGAAAGGACAAGTACTAACACGTGTTATTACACTAGCGTATATTATATAGACTATATATAATACAATACACATTATAATATATTACGATTAGGAACCTTTCTATTGATATACCATGAGTATTACATAATCATACTTTTCTAAGGATTGCTTCGAAAAAGCTTTGGTTATTGTGTATTATATACCCTAGAAGGGGTTCTTAATTTTGTTTGCGATTACCCATTTGATTTCAAGAAATGATACCATTTTCTAAAATTAAAAGTGACTTATATAAGCATTAATTAAATAATTATAATATTAAGATGATGCGTGTATTTTAAATTATAATAAATAAATTTAAATATTACAAATATTAATTTTATAATAGCATTTTTGAATTATTAACCAGATATTCTAGATTTCGTTATTGAATAATTGGTAGAATACCCTTTGAAATAGCCTCATTACACTTTTCTGGGGTCATGACCCATAGTTTAAGAACCGCAGCCCTATAGTGGCCTATTTACATACTATCATCGATATCACTATTGTTATAAATACATTATTTATCTAAACTATAAATCATTGTTTTATTACCGGTCACTGGCTAATTGTCTGTCAATAATACATCAATACAATATATACAATATATACCTATATATATTATAATATACTTATATAGTATATTATATTGATTAGAATATGACACCTGTTAAATCAAGTGACCAGATACTGACTTGTAGGATAATAGCAAACTATATATAGCACAGTATATATATATATATATATATATATATAGAGTAGTAGCATTATAGTATAGCACACTATAGTAATACAATATATATAATATATGTAGTAATATAGATATAATACCTACATTATGTAGGCTACATATCATTACATATAACTAACGGGTTAAAACTGTTCAAGATGTTATATATAAAGTGCCGTAGGTATATCACGCTACCTACCTACCTACTATCACTATATCAACGTGTATACTTTACAGGCTAAGCCGGTTTAGATTTAACAGATATTAATAGCGAAGTTATAGTATAATGTTTTGAAAAAATGTACTTTTAAAATAGATCTATAAATTTATAAATAAATTTGAACAAATAAATTTATAAATATAAATTAAACTTTAATGATTATGCACTATTAATAGGTACTATATCTACAGTATATAATATAATACTTTATTAATAAAATATCAATTATTTTTCAGAGTTATTTGACGATAAGATCTGAAATATTAAAACAAAATATAATATTTAAAAAACACATTTCGAACGATTCAAATTATTTAAATAACCCTATTATTAATTACATCGATTACATTTTTTTTAAATATCTCATAAACTAAATTTAAACTTCGTTAACAATAATTTTAGAAATTCAATGAGTATGATTAATAATTGCGATCTAACAATATTATCTATAGAACATGATATATTACAAAATATTAACCTTGGAGATATTATTGATAGATTTATTTGTAATAAAGCTCGAAAATATTTTGTATAATAAATGTATAATACATCTTATTAATTATACCTATATATAATTATATATAAATCATATTTATTATTTGTTATTAACATTTATGTATATGTTTTTTTTCTTATTATGGAAAATAAGCTATTATATAATGTTGGACCATCTATATAGTTACATAGTTATATTCATTATTTGTCACACATACATAACACTATAGTGTGAACTATAGTTCATTTTGTCCCGATTCGTTTTTATTCTTGATGCTACTTTAACTAACGGTTATACAAATTATAATAATACTACTATAGTAGTACTATAGTATACTATAAATACTATATTAACTAAATATATATATATATATATATATCTATTCGGCATGCATAAACCAAGGTGTTTTGTTATTAAATGTAAAGCTAATGTTAATTTTTGTATTATATGGTCGACATATGTCGATTTGGGTATCAATTCATATCTATTATTTCTTCCATATTTAAAAAAATTTTGTTTATCCGATAAACTATATATTATTAACTATATATATATATATATATATATGCCACTACCAGTTTAAATACGCCAAGAACTGTCAGCCTAACTGCGTGGAGACTGGACTCGGCCCTCCATCTCGCATCAATACCATGATGACGTCATCGATGTCACGTGAACCCCGCATGATCGTCACGGTCGTCAAAACAAGTTAGACACGCGCATGCGCAACACCTCACCCTAGCGAGCGATGCTAGAGTTAATGTGACGTGTAGATACGTGTAGTTTACATAGTAGTTAACCAGTTTACATCGCAGTAGGTCACACCTATATAGGTCATATCCCATAGGTCGATTAGCTGTAGCTCGGTACACTTAGATGTTGTGTACATGAAATGTTGCCTGACTAGAGATAGAGAGAAATAGAGTGTAGCTGGCAATGGTAAACGAGGTATCTGACATGCGGAAAGGGACAATCTAAATTGGTCACCACAAAATGGCGGATTTGACTTATTTGATTTTTTATTTTGTAGCTAGAATAAAATTACTAATAACATTGGAAAGAGGATAAAAAGTAATATACGTTTCATATTTTACTTTTTTGATATAATTAATAATACAAAAGTTATGATCAAAATAATATTATATTTTAATATTGTGTCACCTCAAGATGGCTGATTTTTTATTTCCGCTTTCCGCATTGGCTTACTTTGTCAGGCACTGAGTATTACCACTCTATTCCACTCTATTGCTCTCTAGCTCTAATGACATGAGGTGAAGCATGACTACTACGCATTGGCCACACGTTCACTAGTTCATTAGTGTATGATGTACTATATAGCTAACTTGCACTTGCACTTGTTCTTTATGTAACATTTTATTGTATTTGAAATATTCATTTACATTTATTTCACTGCGGAGCCTATGCCCGACCCCTTGACATGTTAAAATAATAACTTAGTAGGCTTTAGATATTATCCTATTCTATGATTATTGGTATCAATAATTTCTCATTAAGAAATCTGAGAAGTATGATTTTATTAGATATAAACTACCTAATTTATTATTAAATATATTTTGTAGAATTACAATATAGCCCCTTCAATTCAACCCCGAATACCCCTGAGGGTATACCCTATATACCTGTAAACATTATGTATATACAAGTTGTATATACACGTATACATTGTGTATATACAAGTTATATAATAATTATGAATATTTTATATACCCTATAGGATAGTATACTTGCAATGTATCTGTCTTACTTATAATTTACATGTGATTATTTCTATTATTAAAGTATACTCGAGAATCGCTATAATTATCAAATGATATACTGCAGCGTTACACATTTAACTCATGTAAAAACTTCAGTATGATACGATGTAAAAACATTATTATAATAAATATAAATGATAATTATTAACATATAAATAGTTATTTTTAACACATTAATTAACTTACATGAATCATGTAATGACAATAATAATAAATTAAAATTATATTATTATTATTAATCTATTATTAAATTTTTTATTAGTTAAACAATCCTATACACGCCTAAGCCATGTATAACGGACATTACTCTTCTGATCCTCTATTATATGTATACACAACTATATTATATACTTTTGATGTAAACAATTAGATTATTATTAGGCTTATTATCATTACCAACTCAACTTACGACGTTTATAATAAAGTCAGTACAACATACATCACACAGTATTCATCATACAATGTATAGTGTTCTCATCTCAGGTATAATGCCACCCTCGATATACTGCCACACTCGATGTACTGCCACCCTCGATATATTGCCAACCTATATATACTACCACCCTCGATATACTGCCAACCTAGATATACTACCACCCTCGATATATTTCCAACCTAGATATAATGCCACCATCTGTATACTCCTACCCTATATATAATGCCTCACTCTTCAATACCTGCTATAAATATATTGACGTTAGAGCGACAATTTGTTTACAGAAATTTAGTTTTACATTATTTTATCAAAACCGAACACACTCTATATATATATATCAATAAACCTACCTACCTACCTACCTATAGGTGACATGAAGCCGGGCGATATTAAGAGGGTAGTGATAGCAGAACAAGAAGATGACGATGACCCTAATAGATATACAACAAATCGCATGTTGGTAACATAGTGACACGTGATACACCTACAATTGCATTCTTAGCATTCCTAGCATTCCTCATTAACTGTTGTTACCTCATCATGTCACAAATATGTCTACGTAATGTATTGCTATATTATAATTTATAACTACTAAAATAATATAAACGTATGTATATATATATATATATACATAGTTATATATCTTAATTAGATAATAATATTAGAATATATCTTACAATTAATAATTTAAAAATAACATAACGTATATAATTAATTCACGTTTTAAATTTCAGTAAATTACGATGAACAAAGAAGTGAAAATAAATTATTTGTATACAAATTTATAAAATAAATGTATAATATATCCTAATCATGTTACACAATGTACATTAATCTATTGTTATTAAGGCTATTGTTATTACATAAAGTTAATCAATAACGAATGTCTCTGATAGTGAATACACGCGCCTCTCAAGGCACGAGAACAGTTTAAACACCTAACTCAGAATCAGAGTTGATAAATACCATTTCTTAATGTAGAATTTAAGAGAAATCAAATTCGAATTAAGAAAGTGATATTCAATTAAAATTAAAATTATTAAATTATCAAAATGAACGAATTCATATTATTAAGTATATATACTATATTTTAGTACACACTTTATATATATATATATCCTTTACGAAATGTATATACTTGCAGTGTATGGTAGTATTGATAGCATACTATAGTATACTATAGTATACCAATACTTATAGGTATTTAACAAAATGTGAACGAATATGTGAAAGATATTATCAATAGGTAACTAATAAAAATAATATGTAGGTACAGTATAATACAACTATATAAAACTCGTATTGGTGTATCATTGTATATTTGACATAACAATTTACCTCAAGGTTAGCTTACACGATGATTATTATTATGAAGATTATATAAGGAAATATTCAATTTAATAAAAAATCTAAGTGAAATCGAATATAGGTATATAAATATATGATGATGAATATGATGATGATATAATGTTTAAGCACTAACATAGAGTAATGTAGAAGCCTTCGCGCGTGCAGGAAGATACAATAGTAATATAACAATAATACGATAATAATTAGATAATAATAATAATACATTTAAGATAAAACGAAACAGAAATAACGAATACAAAAATAATGAATTGAATGATATTGTGATTAGAGATAGAGATAAAAGAAGAAGTTAGATTTATAAATCTTTTGTGGGATCTATAGATCTTATAGATCTTTATATAATGGATGGTAGGAGGGAGGGAATTTCATAGAGTGGGACCGGAATTTTTAAAAGATATAGAATTCAGGGAAGATTTACTAGAGTTCCGGGAGATAAGGAGAGGACATTTTGGTATCGAAGATAAGATAATATTGTATGTTTTTAAGTATATCACAGATATAGCTAGGGGTAAAAGACTATATTGATTTATAGATCATAAATAGCATATGTATTTTACACCTGAGGGAGAAGGGTAGCCACATACGAGATGATGTAGTATACTCTATAGAGTCACCCAGTCTTCAGTAAGTAGTACATATTGAAGAATTGATAATTCGAGTCAATGGACCAATGGCATTAGAAGGAAGTAAATTCAGTAGGGAACAACAGTAGTCAAGTCAAGAGAATACAACAGCATTTATTAGAGTTTTCGTAAAGTTTTCGGATGATACTTAAACTAAGAATATATATATATATATATAATATACAATATGGTAATATAGGCTAAATGTGTGAATATATACTTAACAAATGTACATGATTGTTGTATTATTTGTTTACACTTCCCATTGATGTTTATTGAAGTCTCAGGAATATTGCATATATGAAATAGTGCATCTACATTATATGTCACATGCTTGATAGTCAATATCGATAATTCAATAATTTAGTATATTTAGTATACTTTTGTTAATCTAAATGACTGAGAAAAGAAGTATATACAATATATTTTCAAATAATTATTATAAATAACAAATAACATAATACGCGTGATCACTAACATTATATTATAACTTATTATTATCATTACAATAATTCACATTGCTACATATACCCTTATTACAAACAAATGTCCTTATATTTGTCAATAAACAGTTGTGCATCATTACATTTAATCACATCTACTCTACCCCTATCCAACCCTACTCACTCATTTAATAAACCATACTATTATATATGTCTTTCTATTCTACACTGTTCTAGTTTCTAATATGCTGTGCATACATACCGAAAAATGGTTCACTTTCCCATCCATTGTCCAACTAATTTTGCCCACATATTATAATATATGCCAATTTTCTCCTTCCTAAAATCCTATATCATACTATAACCTGGCAATATTGTTCTAGCTCATCTACATCATGCCAAGTATTATCCTTTTCTATATCTACTATATCTACCATTAATCTCCTGACATCACACATCTTTTTTTCTGGTCTAATATATTTGACCAGATGTATACATACAGTATATACATACATAGGGGAAAGTAACCGAATACGGACAGTGCCCGAATACGGACACCATCGGTATCTCAGAAACCATAAATTCTACAAAAAAAAATTGTACTGAATAAAATATTTATAATTATAAAAATAGTCTAAAAAAGTATTTTTTATTTTTTAAATATTCAAAATATTGCTAATATATCCAATAAACTGATTTTTTTATTACGTTTTTAAATTTATGAAATATAATTTAAACTTAAAACTTTCTCAAGAATATACAAATGTATCGATATAGAATATAATACTATATTATTAAAAAATAAAACACTCTAAAAATTGTATTTTTAATTTCTATATTTGTTATCAAATATTCATTAAGTTATAAGCATATATCTAGATGTCATATAATTTCCTAATACGGACACTCTAAATGTCTTAATACGGACACCTTATAACCAATCAACGCACATCGTATAAACTATTCTGATTTTCATAAAAATCGCGTGCGTTATAATATTAATACTACCAATAAAGCTAATTCTAAACAAATTATTATTTAGACACTTAAATTGTATTATTTATTATAAAATAATAAAAATAAATAAAATATTAACTAATTAAATTACAATATATTTTTCATAAAATTAATTATAAATAACGTAATTGTAATTTGTCTGATTGATTCATCAATAATACATAGTTTATCTAGTGGTATATAGGGTGTCCGTATTATAACACAGGCTGTCTATATTCGGACATGGGTACCGAATACGGATACCCCCGTTATCTATGGAATTAAAAGATTAAATAAAATTTTAAAATTACAATAATATTTATAATCATATAATATTAATATATTGTAATTTTTGAATACAAATAATGATTCATAAAAAGTTAAGACAATTTATTGGTAAAGTGTCCGTATTAGGTTACTTTCCCCTACATATATATTATTTCTAAACCTATTGTCAACCAGTAAGTCCTCTTCCTTTCTAAACACCATAAATATAGTGTTACATATATGGTATACCTCTCGCTTACGATGTTAAGGGGTATCCCACTACAAGTATTTCAGGCAACTTGCCGGAAATATAGTAACTTTAAAGGGGTATCCCATTACAACTAGGGGAAAGTAACCGAATACGGACACTCTCGGTATCTCAGAAACCATAAATACTACAAAAAAATGTTTAATGAATAAAATATTCATAATTATATAAATAGTCTAAAAAAGTATTTTTATTTTTTAATTATTCAAAATATTTCTGATATATCCAATAAACTGATTTTTTTATTACGTTTTTAAATTTATGAAAACAAATTTCAACTTAAAAACTTCTCAAGAATATACAAATGTATTGATACCATTATATTAAGTATTCTAAAATATATAAGTATTCTAAAAATTATATATTTAATATCTATATTTGTTATTAAATATTCATTAAGTTATAAGCATATATCTAGAGGTCGTATAGGAAAGTAACCTAATACGGACACTTTAACAATAAATGGTCTTAACATTTTATGACTAATTATTTTTATTCAAAAATTAGAATATATTAATATTATATGATTATAGATATTATTATGATTTTAAAATTTTATTTAATCTTTTAATTCCATAGATAACGGGGGTGTCCGTATTCGGTACCCATGTCCGAATACAGAAACCCTGTGTTATAATACGGACACTATAAATTCCACCAGATAAACTATATATTATTGATGAATCAATCAGACAAATTACAATTACATTATTTATAATTAATTTTATGTATAATTTATTCTAATTTAATTAGTTAATAATTTAATTTTATTATTATTTTTATGAAAATAAGAATAGTTCATATGCTGGGCGCTGATTGGTTATAGGGTGTCCGTATTAAGACACATAGAGTGTCCATATTAGGGACTTATATGACCTATAAATATATGCTTATAACTTAATGAATATTTGATAACAAATATAGAAATTAAATATATAATTTTTAGAATGCTTTATTTTTTAATAATTATATATATTATATTATATATGTATACTATAAATATACTATATAGTTTTATATTTTATATCGATACATTTGTATATTCTTAATAAGGTTTTAGGTTGAAATTGTTTTCATAAATTTAAAAACGTAATACAAAAATCAGTTTATTGGATATATCAGCACTATTTTGAATAATAAAAAATACTTAATAATAAAAAATAAATTTATATAATTATGAATATTTTATTCACTAAACATTTTTTTTGTAGGATTTATGGTTTCTGAGATACCGAGAGTGTCCATATTCGGGTACTGTCCGTATACGAGTATATTAAGTTACCTTCCCCTACATATTATACATTGTTAATAATTGTAAATAGTATGTATTATTAATATATTGTAGTATATTTCAATAATAAGTCCATTGAATTAAATGAATTTATTAAATGTAACTTAAATATATTGTAGTATATTTCAATAATAAGTCCATTGAATTAAATGAATTTATTAAATGTAACTTAAAGGAGCTATTTTTATTATATTCGCAAATAATTGTTTATTATATATATTATTCAAACTGTTTCTTTAACAAATAAATTCATTTCATTTCAATGTATCATATAGACTATAGTCATATATGTATATATATGATATAGTGAATTAATATATAATTTATTTATGTAAATGCATTGAATTGGATGAAATATATACTCATTGTATGACGTACAATGTACTCAACGTAAAATGTACATTGAGTCAAACTCAGTGGTTTACTTATATGATCTCAATTGATTAAATTCTATTATGGTCAAAATAACAATTATTATGGTTAAATACCACGTGATATTGCAATAACTTGGAAGAGATGGGCGTAACTTACGTCAAAGCCGCGTCACAAATAGTCACTAATTAGTAATTAGTAATTCGTAATTACCATTATATATTAGATATAATAATTTATAAATTATTATACAATATATCGGATTAACAACACAATACATATTTATTTAAATCAAAGAAATTGTACCTAATAAAAGAGATTAAAGAAAATAAAGTGTATGTTTAATGTACACAATGATAGGCAACGGTATTTTGTCTATATATTTTGTCTATATATAGACCATAGAGCTAGAGAGAAAGAGTTTCTCTCTAGCTCTGTGCTATAGACCGATCTATAGATCGGCGATCACGATCCCGATCCTCTATTTATTCTCTTATGCGATACTTTTCTCTATCCTGATCTTCCATTCGGTACCCGATCCTTTGTCGATCCCGATCCTCTCTTTTTACCCGATACCAATCCGTAGGACTTTCTTACCAGTTCCTGCCTACCACTGCCTAAATATAATAATACCAAAGCCCTGGGGATATATAATACCAGGGCTTTGGTAATACTGTTAAATAGGTAGGTTTATTTATATTAAATATATTAATATATTAAATATATAAAATATATTATTATAATAAATAATAATGAATATAATATATAATTATATTAATAATATATAACATATAGCGTGATACACGCATATAAGATTATCTTAATATATATATATATATATATAGATATATATTATTATAATAATTATATAATATAATTATATGTATCTTGATATATTATATTTAATACTATTTGGTATATTAATAATTATATTAAAGTATATATAGGAAATATATATAAAATAGATTTATTTTATAAGTTATTTATATTATATATGTAATACTTATTGCGTAGGTTAATAACATTTAATCTTACGCGATGTTAATATTTACATCACGTAAGATATATTTACATGTTATTAATTAATTTAATTTATTTATATATTTATTGTAAAAGGTAAGGGTAAAATATTCTGCAAAATATTGATGAACAGATGCTCGCACATAATTGAATCATCAATGAGTGACTCTCAATTCGGTTTTAGGCCTGGTAGAGGAACCACGGATGCAATATTTATTATAAGGCAGTTGATCGAGAAAGCAAAAGAGCACCAAATACCGCTCCATTTCCATTTTATTGACTTTAAAGCAGCATTTGACACTATTTGGAGAGATGCACTTTGGAAGATGCTGCTTAAGATAGGTATCCCAAATAAACTTGTCGAAATAATAAAAAATCTATATGATAAAACGGAATGCTCCATAATAGCTGGAGGAGAACTATCTGACTGGTTCCCAGTTAATATTGGCGTGAGACAAGGCTGTATTATGTCACCAAGTTTATTCAACATATTCCTGGAATATGTAATGAAGGGTGTTAAAAGTTTGAACCGTGACTTTCAATTAAACGAAAATATGTCTGTTGATATCAGATACGCAGACGATACGACACTCATATCTGCTGTATTCGAAAAACTGCAACTATCTACATTGGAACTTGAACAAGCTTGTCAAAAATGGGGTTTGAAGATAAATCCTCTTAAATGCGCAATAATGACACCAGATAGCAATGCTGAAATTGAACACTAAATTCCAGCTATAAGCTAGATTTAAAAAAAAAGAAACAAGAGGACGCCCGCCAAAAAGATAGTCTGACGGCATAAGGGAACAGTGCGGTGAGCCACTCTTACATATAGAGAGACGAGCCAAACGACGAGATGCCTTCGGAAACTATGTATTCATGTGGAAAGCAAAGGGACGATAATCCTACGCATTTAAGTCAAGTAAGTCATATTTATTTATTTTTATATATTCTCAACATTTGTAAGATTTTAAAATATAACGAGTGTATACATAAATAATTACATTACCTTACCTTACATTACCTTACCTTACCTTACCTTACCTTACATTATTTATTTAATAAATAAAATAATATGATAATAAAATGTATAATATATAACATATACATTTTTCAGTTAACAATATTATATATTTATTAAAAAATACGTTATTTATTTTCTATATTTTATATAATAAACCCTTTTGGGATAGTACTTACAACCCATGGGTTGCAATGTTAACTTTCATCTTGGCAAATGAGTTTAATTCGACATGGTTCTCTGTCAACTTCGGAGCGATTATTAACTTGTCGAGCTTCTTTATCTGGTATAGCATCCGAATAATTTTAAAATATACCAGCTCACCTTCGTAAAAAAAACCATGACTATATAATCCATTCAAACATAAACATAAACAAAAACATAAACATAAACATAAACATAAACATAAACATAAACATAAACATAAACATAAACATAAACATAAACATAAACATAAACATAAACATAAACATAAACATAAACATAAACATAAACATAAACATAAACATAAACATAAACATAAACATAAACATAAACATAAACATAAACATAAACATAAACATAAACATAAACATAAACATAAACATAAACATAAACATAAACATAAACATAAACATAAACAAAAGTATATCTACTTCAATGATCAAACTCTGGTCTGTTCGTACCCCTAGATACGATTTGCATCCTCTATTTCCCGGACCCTGATCACAGATAACAAGTTTTGGCATCAGGCCGGCTTCTTTCAATAGTTTTGTTGCTTCAAGTAGCTTACAACATATTGTTTCACATGACATCGGTCCAGAGGTTAGAAAATAACCAATAGGTTGTTTCAAATTACTAGTTATACCAAAGCCCCCAAGGGCTTTGGTTATACTACGTATCATAAACACCATTACGTAGGTAGTAGGTATATATATACTATAATTTCTACAATCGCCCAAATCTTCATAACCAAGTACATAATCAACTCTTTCATTATATTCCAGGAATGGCTTTATGCTCATCTCGTCGAAAACGATTGAAACTAATCGATCTTTCATATTATAATGTTCAACCTGTTTCTTGATAGCGTCGATAACGGATGGATTAAAGCCAGGTTCTAATTTTATCGAGTGCATGGACCTGCGTAGTTTTGTTATCGATGGCAAACAAAATGTACTTCTAAGTAATCTATAACATTTAGGACTTGCATGCCACAGAGATAGCGAAAACATATTCTCGTATGCTGTATATCTGTTTCCTCTGGCCCTTGTTTTCTGTTGTTGACGTATTAAAAAGTTTGTTAGGTTGTTATTGTCCTCATTAATGGTAGTTTTTGTGTCGTTCTTCCGGTGTGTAGAGGTCAATTTTAGCCTATAACTTTAGAATGAAGTTTTCCATTTGATTTTTTTAATATGGTGATATGGGAGGGAAGGGGGTAGTGGCCGAGGACGGAGTAGTGGCCGTTTCAATTAACGCTTAAATGGTGCTTGATAGGATAAAAAGTTCTATATACAATATTTAAATAATCAAAATATCTATAATATATAGTAACATTTTTTTTAAATAATTAATTAATTACTCTAATTTATTATATAATAGTTTGTTGTCAAATTTTGACAAAAAACACGATTATATATTATATAAATATATATATATATATATATATATATATATATTTATGCTTATTTATGTGTAAGAGTATGTTTATATATAATTAAATCATTTAATCAAATAAGGTGCGTATGCATCATAAATATAATTATTTAATATACCATAATTAAAAAAATATAAATCGATTACATTACGAGACACCTATCGCATTTTCTGGTACTAGCGGCCAATACTACGGCCTTGCTTTATTTGAGTGATTTTTTAATGCCTAATCAAACGTTTATATTATTAGGTAAAACACTTTATATATAAAAGTAAAATCACAGTATTCTAGAACTATATAATTTCAAGTTAATTCAAAAAAATAATAGCCTCAAATTCAGTATTTATCGATATATTAGAAATCTTCTGAGGCATATTAATTATCGGCCACTACTCCCTTCCCTCCCCTACGTCTTTTTTGTTGCCTCCTAAATTTGCGTTGAGCTTCAATGATATCATAATATTCTTTCAGCTGTGTTCTTAACCGCTATAATTCAGTAATTTCGGGAGGAGAATCAATCGGCTCACATTCAACTCTCTCAATTTCCGCTTCATCTTCTAGCCCATTCTCTGAAACGGTATCAGTATCAGTATCTATAAATAAATAATCAAATGCATTTGTAATAATATTTGGGTTTACACTAATTCACGAACTATTTACAACTTTCTTAACTGGTATTGGTTGTCTATTAATTTTACGTCGTGGTGTATATTGTGGTGGAGGGTTAGCTACATCAATCAACGTTGTAATAGCACTGTTACGATTCAGCCGTTTCCTTAATACTATATATATATATATAGGAATAGAGGAATATAATTTGAAATGATTGTATTTGATATAATTTTTCATTATTATAATAATTAATAATTTAGGATTATATAATAATATATATAGGAATAGAGGAATATAATTTGAAATGATTTATTTGATATAATTTGTCATTATTATAATAATTAATAATTTAGGATTATATAATAATTAATAGTTACCTGTCTGAATTACTATACATGGAATCCTCTAAATGGCGTCCACACACTTTATAGTTTACCAAACCATCGATACCCTTCTCTCGGAGTATTATCATTAACGACTCGTTTCGCGAATTTATAGTCCACTTTCGACACCTAATGGAAAGCAAAATATGATAAGATGAAGTATATATATAGATATTAATTCAAAAATAGTAATCGATAATGTTAACATCCTAAAAAATACGATTATAATAGTATTTTTAAAATAATTTTTGAAATTTAGTATAAATATCAATAATAAATATGCATTAAAGTAATATTTACTAACATCTCTTTATTCCTCGGAAACTTATGATGCATATAAGTGTCGAATTTAGAATAATGCTCACAATTCATAACGCAACAGCGAATAACTTTCTTAATGATAGACATAATAGCTATACAAAGTATTTAAAAATAAACAAATAACGATATCTCCCTTGAATAAAATCTCCTAAAATGGCGGATTGTTATTGTTTATTTCAACAGCTAATCAAATACGAATTCGCGAAATAAGCGGAGTGAAAGCAAGGACATGTCCTTGGTGATAGCATTTGGAGTAAAACAATTAAAAACCTGGTATTAATAAATTAACCAAACAAAATATTAATATTATTTTATTATAAATTTAAAAAATGTTCAAATTTATTAAGTAATATTAAAAATCCAGATAATTAAAATGATATTAATATATCAATGATAATACATTTATTAAATACTATAAAGGGATTGTATTGAATATCGATTCAGATGTAAAATATAATACACTAAATAGGAATTAGAATATAACAACCTTATAACAAAAATACACTATTTTTTGGTTGTGTATAATAATAATTAATATTAACGATCTTTGATAAAAATATTGCACCCTAATTTGACAGCTTTTTGTTTGAAAAATATTATAGTGTAAATATTATAAACTCAAATATTAGATTATTTGTTTAGGCTTATTATTTAGATATTATTTAGATTATTTATTATTCATGGCATATTCAGATATAAAGATGAAGGTTTTTATAAATGATGTCTCTTAACTTTTTTATATATTATAATATTACAAATTTGAATAATCCAATATTAGATTTATATATTTATTCTAAATATGATTTATTTATTATTAAATTATTTTTACATAATTAATTTTATATATTTGTAATATATTTAATATTTTTCAAAACAATATAAAACATAGGTTATAGTTATGATGTTAATATTATAGTTGAGATTTAAAATGAATTAAATTATTGAATATTTAATTAAATAAACAATTAAAAATTGATCAATAATATAATTATAATAGGATTAACACATCAACTCCGTTTTTAATTCTATGTGCGTAAATGCGGTTGCGTGCGCTTTTTTCGTGCATGGAATATTATCTTTTTTACGTAAATTTCGAATAGTCATTCACACCGAGTCCGTATATTGTCATGCGTTTTTAAATGAAAACTAGTATTGCCCTCTATATTAATATATAAAAATAAATATATAAATCTTTCAAACATTATTTTAACATTATTCCCCTATAATTTACATTACAAAGTTTTATTGTGTACTTACAATTAACAAATGTATATAGCCTAAATAAACTGAATTCATTCGTATATACTCTTGTATAATAATAATTAGTATAATATTAATTAGTATAGTATTAATTAGTATAGTATTAATTATTATAATATTGATAGTATAATATTAATTAGTATGATATTAATTAGTATAATATTAATCAGTATACTATTAATAGGATAGTATTAATTAGTGTAATATTAATTAGTATAATATTAATTAGTATACTATTAATAGGATATTATTAATTAGTATAGTATTAATTAGTATAGTATTAATTAGTATATTATTAATTAGTATAATATTAATTAGTATAGTATTAATTAGTATAATATTAATTAGTGTAATATTAATTAGTATAATATTAATTAGTGTAATATTAATTTGTATAATATTAATTAGTATAGTATTAATTAGTATAGTATTAATTAGTATAGTATTAATCAGTATAATATTAATCAGTATAATATTAATTAGTATAATATTAATTACTATAGTATTAATTAGTATAGTATTAATCAGTATAATATTAATCAGTATATTATTAATTAGTATAGTATTAATCAGTATACTATTAATAGGATATTATTAATCAGTATAATATTAATTAGTATAATATTAATTAGTATAGTATTAATTAGTATAGTATTAATTAGTATAGTATTAATTAGTATAGTATTAATTAGTATAGTATTAATAGGATAGTATTAATTAGTATATTATTAATAGGATATTATTAATTAGTATAGTATTAATTAGTATATTATTAATTAGTATAATATTAATTAGTATAGTATTAATTAGTATATTATTAATTAGTATAATATTAATTAGTATAGTATTAATTAGTATAGTATTAATTAGTATAGTATTAATCAGTATAATATTAATCAGTATAATATTAATTAGTATAATATTAATTAGTATAGTATTAATTAGTATAGTATTAATCAGTATAATATTAATTAGTGTAATATTAATTAGTATAGTATTAATTAGTATAATATTAATTAGTGTAATATTAATTAGTGTAATATTAATTAGTATAATATTAATTAGTGTAATATTAATTTGTATAATATTAATTAGTATAGTATTAATTAGTATAGTATTAATTAGTATAGTATTAATCAGTATAATATTAATCAGTATAATATTAATTAGTATAATATTAATTACTATAGTATTAATTAGTATAGTATTAATCAGTATAATATTAATCAGTATATTATTAATTAGTATAGTATTAATCAGTATACTATTAATAGGATATTATTAATCAGTATAATATTAATTAGTATAATATTAATTAGTATAGTATTAATTAGTATAGTATTAATTAGTATAGTATTAATTAGTATAGTATTAATTAGTATAGTATTAATAGGATAGTATTAATTAGGATATTATTAATTAGTATAGTATTAATTAGTATATTATTAATTAGTATAATATTAATTAGTATAGTATTAATTAGTATATTATTAATTAGTATAATATTAATTAGTATAGTATTAATTAGTATAGTATTAATTAGTATAGTATTAATCAGTATAATATTAATCAGTATAATATTAATTAGTATAATATTAATTAGTATAGTATTAATTAGTATAGTATTAATCAGTATAATATTAATTAGTGTAATATTAATTTGTATAATATTAATTAGTATAGTATTAATTAGTATAGTATTAATTAGTATATTATTAATTAGTATAATATTAATTAGTATAGTATTAATTAGTATAATATTAATTAGTGTAATATTAATTAGTATAATATTAATTAGTGTAATATTAATTAGTATAATATTAATTAGTGTAATATTAATTTGTATAATATTAATTAGTATAGTATTAATTAGTATAGTATTAATTAGTATAGTATTAATTAGTATAATATTAATTAGTATAATATTAATTAGTATAATATTAATTAGTATATTATTAATTAGTATAATATTAATTAGTATAATATTAATTTGTATAATATTAATTAGTATAGTATTAATTAGTATAATATTAATTAGTGTAATATTAATTAGTGTAATATTAATTTGTATAATATTAATTAGTATATATACTATATATTATAATATTAATCAGTATACTATTAATAGGATATTATTAATCAGTATAATATTAATTAGTATAATATTAATTATTATAATATTAATTGGTATATTATTAATTCGTATAGTATTAATTATTATAGTATTAATTAGTATAGTATTAATTATTATAATATTAATTAGTATAATATTAATTAGTGTAATATTAATTTGTATAATATTAATTAGTATATATATTATATATTATAATATTAATCAGTATACTATTAATAGGATATTATTAATCAGTATAATATTAATTAGTATAATATTAA
>OZ025244.1:4303683-4491183 GCA_964019155.1 Osedax fenrisi | reverse complement strand
ATATATATATATATATATAAATCAGATAATATAAATTAGTTATTTTTCTAAATTACTATTTTATCTAGGTATGTTATCGCCATATTGTTATGACATATAAAAATAAATGACAGAATACAGTCATTTACTGATGATTTTTCCATATTAATAACATGATAAGTTAGTTTAATGGTATACTAGGATATAGCCTATTAATGAATATAGTAATTTATAAAGTTAAAATAAAAAGCACTAATCATTATTGCGTGTATTATTTAAGATTACACTTGAAGTGATACTATTAGACTAAACTTGATATAAAGTAACGCCATCTAGTGGAGTAATGCCATATTTTAAGGTGGATACATTACACTAAATAGCTCCATGGAGGGTAATGTGGCCACCTTAATAATTTCAATTAGATACGCTAAAATGAAAACATGATTCGGCAGTCCTCTTATATATCATAAGATGTATCTATTTTGAAAAATTTCGAATTAGAACTAATATTTATAAAGTTATACAACATTATCTAAAAGTGGCAACATTACCCATCTTTCCCCTATAGGTTAATGTTTTAATTAGATATTTAGAATAAGTTTCACATGGAAGCGATAATGAATGTTAATAATATATATATAAATTAGAAGTAGGTAAATAATTCATACAAGTCTAAAAAAGACTTCTTTATATGCCTTAAAGGAGCTATTTTTATTATATTCACAAATAATTGTTTGTTATATATATTATTCAAACTGTTTTTTAACAAATAAAGTTATTTCATTTCATTTCAAATAAGAAATACATGTTACCTATAATATGTATTGTAGGGTATTATTACCTGTAGGTATACTATATTATTTGTAGTATAGGTATATACCTATACTACAAATAACACATTTATAAATGTTATATGATTGAATATAATACATTATTAGGTAATTATATATGTATGTGTGTGTTACCATGTATGTTACCGTGTGGCAGGGGATAGTGCCCTAATATCGACATCCACGTATTATCAACACCCCTGTTATCTCAGAGTTAAACAACTAAATTAAATTTTAAAAAAGCAATTATATGTATATAGTATATACTATATACCTACTTAATACTTATAAATAAAATTTGAAATATTTAATTGAGAAATAAAAAATTATGGTGATTTATTATTAGGGTGTCGATATTCGAGTACTCTCCCCTACGTGTATGATTACTAATTTAATAAACTTAATAACTCTTCAATTGTATTCTATATAGAATGTATCCTATATAAATAATTAACGATGCTTACTTTGTTAAACAGGTGACCAATTATCTGCCTGTTGTAAGAGGTTAGCTAATTATTCGTAAATAGGGGTTAACAAATGTTTAACCTTCCGTGTTTAACCCCCCGTTAACAAATGTTTAACTTCAAAATGATTTTTTGCGAATGCCCCGATATTTCTTATAAATATGAAAAATAAAATATTTCTAGATAATAACTTCACATTATATTTCACTAAAGCATATTTGTATAGTAAAATATGAATTGTTAATGCACTTAATTGTATAATTATAGTTTTGAATAACTTATATTGACTTTAAAGATAATCTATTTCTAAAGAATTAGTAATGTATTATTTAAATATAATTGTTTACTTGAATCTCTCATTCAAAATAATAATGGATTTTAATATTGTTTTTTTTTATTTGAAAAAAATGTCATCATATTTATTATGGTATATACAAGGTATTTCTTTCTTACTATCAATCTAGCGCATAAAAAATGTATAACAACAAATAACCCACATACCCTATATAGGATTACTTAGGATAAAATGAGTAAACAAGGAAATGTGTATTTCAAGGTTTTTTAAGTGGATTATTTAATGAAATATATTGATTCTGATCGGCATTCTACATTTATAGATAAAATATTAGATCTTATTAGGTTATAACTATTAAAACATGTAAATACAATATAATATATATCACTTGTTATAAAACTTTATGATATAGGTAAGAGTAAATTGTATATATATATATATATATAATTAAATAATTAATTTCATATTTTACCAACTAAACTATGTTAACGTCCACATTTGAATACGGGTTACATCATGGTTAATAGGTAATAACTATTATGTACACACGTCTACACACGACTATTGTTCTAACGTATACATTCGCCTACTATAGCAACGGTGAACTACCCGGTAATTCGGGCCGGCATAGATCTGTATAACCACATGGCGATTCATCAAATTAATGTCAGAGAAAGGGAAGAAGAAGAAGGTAGGAATGCGATATTGCGTATGATGCTGCGATATGTATCGAATATAGAATTCTACATTGCAGTGCCCCTTTAATAGGTCCGCCATTTCGAATATTTGTCCAAAAAAAATAATGTTTTATCTTAATAAATTATATCATAATCCTATTTATTATAAATCAGGAGATTTATTTTATTAGATTGTTTTTCTATACGATTAAAATTGAAATAATTATTTATGGAATTTGATCCCCAATTTTAAATGCTTAAAAAAGGTAGTGTTACATTGTATATTATGGTGTGGTTTTGTGGTAGGAAAGTTAGTCAGATGCATCAGCCCAACTCCATATACACGGTGTCTGTTGATATACTGCGCAGACACAACGATAGTAGGGGAAAGTGGACACCTAATACGGGGGAAACTTTAACAATAAATGGTCTTAACATTTTATGACTCATTATATTTATTCAAAAATGACTTATTAATAGTATTAGATTATAGTGATTATTGTGATTTTAAAATTGTATTTAATCATAGTTCACATAATATCTTTATTTAATTCCATAGATAACGGGGGTGATAACGGAAAACCTATATACCACTAGATAAACTATATATTATTGATGAATAAATCAGACAAATTAGATTTACCTTATTTATAATTAATTTTATAAATAATGTATTCTAATTTAATTAGTTAATAATTTATTTATTTTTATTATTTTTTAATTAATAATACAATTTAGCTTTAGCTTTATTGGTGGTATTAATATTATAACGCAAGCGATTTTTATGAAAATCAGAATAGTTCATATACTGCGCGCTGATTGGTTATAGGGTGTCCGTATTAAGACATCTAGAGTGTGCGTTTTAGGGACTTATATGACCTCTAGATATATGCTTATAACTTAATGAATATTTTATAACAAATATAGATATTAAATATATAATTTTATTGGTGGTATTAATATTATAACGCAAGCGATTTTTATGAAAATCAGAATAGTTCATATACTGCGCGCTGATTGGTTATAGGGTGTCCGTATTAAGACATCTAGAGTGTGCGTTTTAGGGACTTATATGACCTCTAGATATATGCTTATAACTTAATGAATATTTTATAACAAATATAGATATTAAATATATAATTTTATTGGTGGTATTAATATTATAACGCAAGCGATTTTTATGAAAATCAGAATAGTTCATATACTGCGCGCTGATTGGTTATAGGGTGTCCGTATTAAGACATCTAGAGTGTGCGTATTAGGGACTTATATGACCTCTAGATATATGCTTATAACTTAATGAATATTTTATAACAAATATAGATATTAAATATATAATTTTTAGAATGCTTTATTTTTTAATAATATAATGATATCGATACATTTGTATATTCTTGAGAAGGTTTTAAGTTGAATTTTTCATAAATTTAAAAACGTAATAAAAAATCAGTTTATTGGATATATCAGAAATATCTTGAATAATTAAAAAATAACAAATACGTTTTTAGACTATTTATATAATTATCAATATATTATTCATTAAACATTTTTTTGTATAATTCATAGTTTCTGAGCTACCGAGATTGTCCGTATTCGGTTACTTCCCCTATGTCCACCTGTCCAACTTGCTATGCTATACAACTACACCCTATTGGAATGCAACACAAATAATAACCATGTATTAAACTTGTTATTTTCGAATACTTATTTCGTAAATAACCATAAGGTACAAAAACAAATATATTTATAGCTTGTATGCTTGCAAATTTAATTATAAATACAGTCCACTATATTATATATAACTTATTGTATACTGTAATTTAACTATAAACCATACTGACCAGAATACATTATAAATTAATATATATATTGCATTTTTCGACTTCGTAGTATATAGGTATGTATTTTTCACATATTAAATTATCATCGAATTCTACAATTAAAGTTTCGCTATTGGACTACATCCATTATTTATATACATATTAGAGTTATATTCTATATAACTGATATGTTATAGTGTACTATTTATAAATGACAATTATAATATTTAACATGTTACATTTATAACCTCATACTAATTGTATATGTATTGAGCCTATTATATATTTAGATTAAAAAAAATATTAAATCTATTTAAAAACTATTAAATTAATTATTTATAGCTTTATACTACGAACAAGAACTGAACGTCAGCTAATGCATATTTGTGAGAATTTTATTTTACGCTTGAGTAATTTTATCGTATTAAATCATGATCCAGGAGTCTAATTTCGATATTTGAATTTCATAGAATAATCAATACAATAACTCGTTTCAAATCACTGATTTCAATTTGACATAACAGTATACATGTGTGCGGTTTTAGGAATGCAAACTGTGCTTATAAATGAATCGGCGGTCCATATATAAATGAAGTTAATATTTTAGAGTAAGTAAATGCGTTTTCAGTAGGTTCTTGAAGTTTGGAGTTTATGGTATCATACGGATGTATATAGGGAGAATGTTCCAATAGAATTCCAGGCGCGAGTGTTGGTTGAATGTAAATTGTGTTTATGGTAGTTGATGTAGAAACCTATTGGTTGTGGAGCGTGTAGTGGTACTAGTTGGTAGTTTAAATATGAACATTAATTCTATGTTGTAGAAAGAGTTTAGGTGACTTACTTTATGTAACAAGAGTAGGTTTTATAGATATTATATATAGAGTAGACGCCATGCATTGAACTTATGTAGTTTGGTTAGGAATACGATATATGTGAGTATTTTGGTATGTTTAATATATACCTATCTATAGAATTTTGAAGAATTTGGAAATCAAATATATATGATGTATTGGTAAGGGGGTATTTGTAAGAATGAAATTGTGATAGTCTAATGTATGTAGAACACATGCATGCAGAAGCTATAATAGGTACGACGGATATTGTTATTGAATAATGAATAATGCCTATTGAGTGTAGTTGATAGTTTAGTAACTTTGTGGTGTGGGACACTTGTTTATACAAAATAAAAGTTGTTTTTAAAGATTTGGTCAGTTGATGTATTAACTTTATAAATCACGAGTATATACGCTCGTATATCAGCTACATGATGATATATCCTTACAGTATGATTGTTATCCATGTATTATCAAATGTACGCAATTTACATTTTTGTAGGATAGGGTATACCATGAGGTGTAGAGTCTATAGACTAGAGTCTATATCCTATAGGATAGATGTGTAATACTGATTGGAGCGTTTTAATCAAGGATAGTTGAGAGCGATAAATAATTTCTTGGAGGAGTTATTTGGGAAGGAGAGGAAGTCTCGTGATAGTTGATTAATTTTGTTTGCGGAAAGAATGAATGCTAGTGGGATGGGAACGTTTAGAGGATGACAATATAATGAAAATAATATGAATATCAGTAATATAATTGCCATCAGAGTAATAACAGATCAAGTTAGATAACGTATTAGATTTAGTTTATTACCATGTTAATGTGTGCATTAAGTATTGTGAAGTTTAAGATTGGAGGCTGACAGTATATTGAGTAGTAATTTAGAGCAATTAGTTGATTAGTGATGACTAAAGCTCAGAGAGGAATGATGGAATTGAGAACTAGGGGTCGTTAAAATAATGATATATTGAAGATATTGGAGTATAATAAAAAAGAATGATCATGATTTTGTCAAGTTTGTGGAGGTTTGTAGAGTTAATTGTGCAAGGAACATTTTATTTTTGTGGTATTTTAGAATTGAGTGTTATGAGGGGGATGGGGAAGAGTTTATAATTGACGAAGGACATGAAGTAGGAGATGGTGATGGAGTGGTGTGTGAATAGTGGGGATAGTGATTTATATTATTATGTTAATTATAGTTATGATCTACATATTACAAGTTCTTATATTGAGTATGATTAGTGAAGGATGTGCACATGTGTTTGGATAACTTTATTAGATTATAAGATATTCTTGTCGCATTAATGAATAATAGATTTGTGAAGAGGTTGTTCCAATGCCTTATAAAAGGAAGGGGTAGGGTTAAGTGAGATATTTTCGAAATAACTTTATTGTTGTGGTATAGATGTAGTTCGTAATTGTTTATTTTACTTTTAAATATATATTTGATTTTCGAGTTATGCAGAAAATTATATTTTATGGAAACTAGGATTATTGAAGAGGTAAAACTGATTTTGATATGGGTGAATTGTAAGTGTTATAGGGTTGTTATACATTTTAGGGAGAGTAACTGATATTTGAGAAGGAATGTGTTTATAAAATATATATTTACTTTATGCGGTACATCTAGATAGTGCAGGTTGGATGGTATTTATTTTTATAAGTTTTATGATTTTTGAGTTGTTTATTTGTTAATTAAATATGTCATTAATAAAGTCCATAATTTAATTAAAGTGTAGGTTTGGGAGATTGTTTAATATATGTTATTGTAATTATTATGATATGGTGATGTTTGGGTTTCTATGTGTATTGGTGATGATAGAGTATTATTAAATGTAATGCAGTTGGTATATATATAATAATGAAGGAGAGCGTATGAGTTGGATAGCATAATTGGGAGGGTTGTTATTCCTTTCAAATGTTAAGGAATTGTTATTTTAAAGCATGTAGCTTATACTGTTGTACACTGTATACTATAAAATGTAAGTTTACACGTATATGATACATATACCATTTAACAGATTGATAGTGAATATTTGTATGTAATGTTTTATAGTGATAATAGTATCTATCGTTTAAATGACAATTTAACTAATTTATGATTTCTAGGAATTCAAGTTTGTTAAATTCATTGATTAATAAAGAGTTAAAATAGAAAATATTGAATAGAGAAAGTGTATATACAGTGTATGCTAGCATGTAAACAGTAGTAATATAAACACTTCAGTTATTTTAAAAAATTGTTAAATAACCATAATATTAATGTGCATACATTAGATATATTATTGCAGCAATTTAGATTGATTTTGCAACTGGTGAGAGTGACAAATATAAATACGATTAGAATTTTTACAATTTCTATGGCAAAGGTATTATTTTTCTCCCTTTAGTTATGAAACATTTGGTACTTGGGATAATATTGCTAAGAATACTATTTTCTATATTTCCAAACGATCAGCTAAACACATTAGGAAGGAGAGATAAACTGGATTTATCAAACACTTTTTGTATATATACACCGACAATATGCCTATATAAGTTTATCGAGAAATCCGCTCTTTGAATGTTATCGTAAGCTCATTTATTATTTTTAATAGATTTATTTTAATATCTTATTAATTTTTGTTTGTGTTTTTATAGTTTATTTAATTTGTCTCAATACGTGATTAAGAGGTAGACAAATTCCATTATAATATTCTATATTTTTATTTGTACACTCGCTAGAGCAGTGGTTCCCAACCTTTTTTCGTCATGACCCTTTTTTTTAAATTCTTATTTTAAAAATATTCCATGACCCAATTAACAATTTAATTTTTTTATTATTAAACAATATTCATAAACGAATAATATAAACTCTAATATATATATAAATAAATATTGTTAGAAATTAGCTCATGACCCAAACAAAAAACCCAATGACCCATATACGGGTCATGATCCATAGGTTGGGAACCACTGCTCTAGAGTGTTATATATATATAATACCATAACAATTGTTAGTACATGTATAGCTATTGTGTACGTTGTTATCTATAACTTATGTAATACTTTACAGCTCTCTGGGCTTCATTCCAACGGCGTGTAGATGCTTGGGAACGCTCCATACATATACCTAGATAAAGATTTATATATCTGTTTGTAATCATTTAGGATATATTTATTTTTAATTTGTTTACTTTCAAGTTTTAAAGTTATACCGGCTATTAAATAAAGTGTAACATGTGTTTATTTTCTTATTTATTTACATAAAAAGTCAAGATTGCATATATTTAATATTTGAATTCATTAATTAAATTGTACATTGATGTAATTAAGTTATGATGAAATAAATAATCTTAATAACATTCTTATATTTTGTATACTATATGTATGCCAATGTATCTGTTTATTACTGTACGGCATACGCTCCATAATAATGTATGATATGTCTGATATAATATAGTTAATATTTACATATTGTAACCATTATAAATAGAAACAATCCATTTAAATAGATAGTTATCTTCTACACTATATATATAGGGTATATGGTGATATGGTGATGACTCTGAAGTCTTGGAATGCTTTATTTCTGAGGGTTATACAAATACAGATTATGCTGATTGTAAAATTTAAATAATATAAATTAATATATTTATATTTTACTATTGACACATATAATATAATAATAAAAAATAAATATAAATACAATATAATTTAGAATACTATATAAAATATAAGAAATATTAACAACAAATTAAAACGAGTCAACAAATAATTATTGATCATTTAGAAAGTACATTTGTACCAAATATTTTACAAACAAGTTTTCAAACAACAACTAAACATAAAACTACATAATAAAACTATACAACTAAAACTATACATAATATAAAATAATATAAAAATACATTTGCAGAAAATAGTTTTTGACTTCCAAAATACAACCTTTATAATAAAGAACGAAATCAATAAATAAAATAACATAATATTAATATATTTAAAATTCATCCAAATAATGTTACCAGAACATGACCATAATCAAAAGTATTCTAAACAATGTGCACACAATACTCCAGGTATACCCGAAAGTACGTTACAATTTAATGTTAATTTAGTCATGTATATTTTATGATCTATCGGCTAAAACGTTTATTCTATGAAGAACAAAAGAAGGAGTAGGTTACAACTAAACGAAATAGCTAATATTAATACTTTGATTAGATATTTTATTATTAAATAGAAACTTTAACAGGTGTTAAGTTTACATCCCAAGTTAATGTTTGAAATATAAATACCAGCAAAGACTATTACATTCATTTAAATTTAACATAGAAGAATTCATTAAAGTATACAATAATAATTTAATATTAATTTGTTTGAAATAGTTTACATTCAGATATTTATCTACATAACTTCACATGTCTATTGCAACTCGCTCTCATTATATATGTCCTACCGGACATTAATTACCTAAATACAGGTGATCCTAACATAACAGCATACAACTACCGATGATATCCAGATTCACATACCCAACTATGAAAATTCTGAAGGGGCTCCAAAACCACTCTCTCGATTTCATAATAATATTCATAACTGGCTATCTGATAACTCTATCTCTCCTTCAATATCTCGAAATCTCATGAAATTTATCTCCAGATTATTCGTTTATCATAAATCTCTAATCCAACTTCCCTGTCCTGTAATAATATATTTAATAATTACTCCCCAATTAAAAAAAACAGGTATATACTGTTATACCAACTTATCCTTTCGTAGCGAAGTAGGTATATATACCTATACCATATTAGTCAAACTGTAAACTTTCATCTAAATTCCCTTCGACTTGTTAGAAATTCAATTTCAGATACAAAAATCTACACTAATTACATCATCATGCGATTCATATCTCACTTCGACTACTATAATAATTTCATAATATCACTCCCCTTATACAAACTGAAGAACTCCATGTTCTATATGATTCTCTTACATATCAGTGTATTCTAAGTGTTGATAGATTCATTCACCAATCTGCTTTCAACTTCTCAAATATTTTTATTTATTTGCAAGCTACTAGGATAGAATAAACCTATAGAATACAATATACATAATTGTAATTACTCATAAACTAATATACAATGAAAAACCATATTATTTCTTACAAATATTTCCCTACATTCTTGTAATTCTATATAATAACTTTCATCTTAATTCAACTAAAATTATCCTGATAAATGTCAACTCCCTACTCATGTAACAATATTCCAATGGATATACGTTCCATTTCCACAATTATTATTATTTTAAATACTAGTATCTCACCTATTGATTTTTTCATATTCGTAACTTCCTAAATTCATTTAGGTATATTTTTATTATCATGTTTAATTTTTGTTTTTTATTAGATTTTTTTTATTCGATAACATTTAATTCTACAATTGTGTATAAGTGTTTTAAATTCAACTGACGTATTATTAGTTATATCTTTTAATTATTTTCAATATTTACTTTTAATCCAATGAAAACGTATATTATTTATATAATATTAAGTTACACATTGAAATCAATACTACATATGTATTAATATATTATATATAACTAACTAACTAAATAACACCTATTAATACAGTATTATTACCCTGGGTTAGATAAGTTATGAACTAAAATAAAAACAAGAATATATATTATAGTTTATTTATACATATTACTTTTAATTAACATCATAGTTTTTTTGTATACATAATTACGCAGAATCTACATAATCACAATACATAATATACATAACAATAGTTCTTATGTACACACGTCTACAACACACACGTGTTATTTGTTATTGACGCTGAACACATCGGCCTGAGTGAATGACATTGGCAGTAGGTCCCGTACCGTGGTAGTCTCGTAACCTCCTGACCCAGAGGTCATGATCACCACCATGTCCAGCGAAAACTGCGGAGGTCATATATTTACTTATAGGAATATATATATATATATATATATATATTAGTGATACAATCGCACCCTATAGGTATACTATCATGGTATCGATGTGGTATCAGTTCGAATTCGAGTTCGACATTTTATAATTATTGAGTATCAGTATCAGTTCGAAATGATTGAGTAAGAGTTAGAAGTTCGAAGTCCGATAGTATCACTAATATATATATATAATAATAATATCAGAATTTAGGCATGACCAAGGTAATCGAAGAAGCGCAATGCTAATCTAGTCGTTTTTATATATATATATTATAATATATATATATATATATATATATATATTATACCATAGTATATAACTATATTAGTATGCCATATGGCTACGATACAACCAGTGTATTACACGGACATTTCGTCAGTGTAATACACGGACATTTTTTCACAATAAGACACGTTTTTGTATACACGTTCTATATATATAGATTATATATATATATACTCAATATTCTGAAGAATATTTTTTTATTATTGATACGCTTATAATTCTATATGTATTATAGAATTACATATCGGTTATATTTAATACATAAGTTTAATAATAATAATATTTGTAATATTAAATACAATATTTCAATATTCAATAATGAGTAATCATTATAATACACGGACATTTTGTTAATGTAAAACACGGTCATATAGTCTGTGATTTACACGAACATTATCCACTTTTTTTTAAATATTTTTATTTTATTATATATTATTTATTTAAATACTCTATAATAAAGAGTATAATTACTATTATTATAAAACATATGTTAAATTAAACTATATTACTGATTTTTAGATATAGTGATTTATTTCGGTGTAAAACACGAATATTTAGTCAGTGTAAAACACGGACATAGTACCTTACAAATGTATTAATATGTATATAAAACAATTATTTTTTGTATAATAAATGTAAATACACTATTATATCTAATTGAAGATTAAGTTCTATATCACATATTAACTTATAATTATGTTTTAAATTTCTATCGTATACAATTTCAAAAATCGTGTAAAATGTCCATCTTTTACACTAGGTAGAACACGGACAAAAAACAAAAAATGTACTGGGTATATATATATATATATATATCACTACGACGTAAGCCGTTAGTCATAGGTCTTACGTGGTGTATATAATAGTGCATATAATACCATGTGGTTAATACAAGAGAAGAAAATGACACTTATAAGTAATGCATACACACACACACCCACACGCACACTCACTCTCACACACGCGCACACACACACTCACACACGAACACACGCACACTCACACTCTATAGCCATACAACTTTTGCTTTAGAATTTACAAACTTTATACATGAACATAACTATGACAACCTGGTCATTCTAGGAGATTTCAACTTCCACTATGACTCTGACAAACTACACCACCAAGACTTTAAACGACTTTGTAACGAACTGAATTTAACTCAACACGTTAATTTTGCAACTCATACCCACGGACATATACTAGACCTGATACTTACATACAACCATTCTAATATACTAATACATAAACCAACACGCTCTACATTACTCACTGACCATTACGCAATAAACTCTCAACTTAATATACTGAACTCCTCACCTAGACAGACCCTACTTACTTACAGGTGTATCAGGAAAATAAATATTGATGAATTTTCATCTGATTTTATCTCTATGATAAATAAAACCCAAATTACAGTACTCAACTTAAACACTATACTTAAACAACTATTAAATCAACATGCACCACTGAAAACAAACTACTTAACTATACATAACGAAACTCCATGGTTTAACTCCAAATTAAATAATTTAAAAGTTTTATTTAGAAAATCATGTAGACTTTTTACGAAATCACCATCACACTCAAATCTAATTGACCTACGAAAAAATAGATATATATACAGGAATGAACTGAAATCTACAAAAACAGACTACTTTACTAACAAAATTAACGTTTGTTCACACGACTATAAACGACTCTACTCAATAACTAAGACCCTCTTAGGAAATAATAAAAATTCTACGCTCCCACATTTTCCCGATGATCAACTATGTAAGAAATTTGCAGAATATTTTAAAGACAAAATTAACACCATTTGTAATAGACTCTCTTGTACATTTGACCCTCTTTATAATGCACCCCAAATATTACCATGCACTTCGACACTAACACATTTTACTGTACCTACTAATACTGCAATCTACAATTATATTGTCACTGCTAGATGCTCTTCACCACACGACCCAATTCCTCTATACTTAATAAAAAAACTAGCATCAACTCTGACTTTGACTTACAAAAATATAATTGATGACTCACTTCTAACAGGAACTATTCCAAATTTACTAAAAAACGCAATAATTACGCCAATAATAAAAAAAACTAATCTTGACTCTTCTGAATTCTCAAATTACAGACCTATATCTCAACTACCTCTACTAACTAAAATTCTTGAAAGAACTGTTTATACTCAACTTTCACACTACTTAACTGAAAATATGTTGCTGGACATACGACAAAATGCATTCCGTAAACTACATAGTACTGAAACTACCGTACTCTCTCTTTTTGACGACTTATATAACTCACTAGACACTGGACAACCAATACAGCTAATACTACTTGACTTATCCTCTGCATTCGACACCCTTAGACATGACATACTGCTAGAAAGACTTAGAAACATAGGAATTCAAGATGTAACTATGGAATGGTTTTCTAATTTTATTAAAGATAGAAATTATTCCATTAAAATAAGAAATAATTACTCTAAATCATATACCATCGATCACGGTGTTCCTCAAGGTTCAATACTATCCCCAATTCTCTTCTCTATATATCTTATTCCATTACAAACAATTATGAAACGTTATCCATCTATTACTTACAACTTATACGCAGACGACATAGAACTACACGCAACGATAACAAACTCTACCCAACTACAAGACTGTTTAAATGAACTACAAAACTGGCTAACAAATAATAACCTACTACTAAACCACAATAAAACTGAACTATTAAATATAACTAATGACCCAAATACTTACTTCCCTGAAATTATTATTAATCAACACAAAATCATTCCCACCAATTCTGTTAAATACTTAGGCGTCAACTTCAATAATAAACTTAATCTAGATAAACATTACAGCTTACTTACTCAATCTACGACTGCACAGCTATTCAATATTAAAAAAATACGACCATACTTAAATAGAAATACTACAAAACTACTGACTCAGACTCTCATACTTTCAAGACTACAATACTGCAACTCACTATTCACAGGAACTGAAAAACTGAAAATAGACAAACTAGACAAAATAATTAACCGCTCAATTAGAAATATATACCGACTACAGAAGACTGACTATACAACTAGCATTACTGACTTACGTAAAAAACTTAACTGGCTAAACACTGAAGACTCTATCAACTACAAAATACTTACAATACTTAAAAAGACTATTACTTATAACTTACCCTATAATTTACGAAACAAAATAAAACATAAACCAAACACTAGACTTTTACGTAATAACAATTCCACTATACTACACCAACCTATTACCCATTGCATCAAATACGAAAGAAGAAAATTCAGCTCTTCATCAACAATTAGATGGAATAAACTACCCCCGCAACTTAGAAATCAAAATATATCAATTAATATCTTTAAAAAGAAATTAAAAAAATTTCTTATCGACAAACATTGATATTCGTTTATTCATAATATTATCGTGCGAATTATATATATATATATAATATTATATATATATATAATGTATACATTCGCTATTTTTATCTATATGTGATATATATTGTTAGATACACATTATAGAATTATAATTATTAATGATGTGATTAAAATAAATACTTAAACAACAACAACAACAACTCGCACACTCACACTCACACACGAACACACTCACACTCACACACACACTCACACTCACACGCACACTCACACACACACACGCGCACACACACACTCACACTCACACTCACACACTCACACACCCACACGCACACTCACACACACGAACACACTCACACTCACACGCACACTCACACACACGCACACGCACACGCACACTCACACACGCGCACACACACGCACACTCACACGCGCACCCACACGCACACTCACACTCACACACACACTCACACACGCGCACACACACACTCACACTCACACACTCACACGCGCACACACACACTCACACTCACACACGCACACTCACACACGCGCACTCACACTCACACACTCGCACACGCGCACCCACACGCACACTCACACTCACACACACACGCACACCCACACACACACTCACACACACACACTCACACTCACCCACACTCACACTCACACACGCACACCCACACTCACACTCACACACACACACACACTCACACTCACACACACACACACGCACACTCACACTCACACACGCGCACCCACACGCACACTCACACTCACACACACACACGCACACTCACACACGCGCACACATTACGTATAATACGTGTAACGCACTAACTTCTGCTAATATCTGTCGACAACTTCCGCACGGTACTATCGACTTGTCCATTTCGCTGTGGTGTGAGGCGTTACGTCACGTGTTACGTCACATGTTACGTCACAGGTTACGTCACATGTTACGAGGTAATGTTATCGCGGCTAATCTATCGCGTTATGTGTGTCGCGTATATGCACGCACGACGTGATTACATCGCACTATTACATTACATTACATACTATTGGGGCTCTGGATCGATATTGTATGTAGAGGGGACCAACCAATCGAAATAAATGTTGTGGTAAAAGTGGGGAGGGGTCCAATATCAATAGGAGGTCCCCTAGATTTTAAAGTGGGGGGGGGTCATTCCTCTCATCCCTCATGTTGCAGCGCCCCCACAATGTAGGGCATACATACCATACTTAAGTTGAATAAGTGCAGTTATGCGCAATGTCGTAACTAATCATGAACTGCCATGTTATAACATTACATAACACATAGTTGTTGTATTACATGTATTACACGCGAGTATTAGATACCAAGTGTATAAATTACTTTAAATCGCGTCTACACACATCGTATATGTTCGTTATTCTAATCGTGACGAATACGTACAACATGTATGTTATTCAATACATATACACAACATCTATCAACCGTGATAACATTTGTGTATATCAACACATCATACACGTATACACACCATCGATATAAAGAAAGCTTTTATATCGATGATGTAAACACATACTATATAGACACGCCCACAGTAATGTCACGTGTCAATAGCTCACCTGGTAATGGCGATAGCGGTGAACTTGCGATGACCTTGACTGACCGCTACACCGAGAGCGGTCCTCTCCGCACACGAACCGTTAGGGTAGCTAGCGTTCTCGACGTTACATCCTGAACGAGGTGTGGGTGGGGGTTGCAGGCGTTAATATGGTAACTATTGAAATAGTATATATAGAAATATTATCAATTATAATTTAATATATTAGGTTTATATATTATTGAACCTAAGTTCCTAATATATTCAAGGCCACTTACAACAATTGTTAACAAACCTTAAGGTTATACTTTTCCACAAAAGATCTTAAGTGACATTGATATATGTATATTTTAAATAAATTATAACTGTTATTAAATAGAATATAAATATTTAAACATTAAATCAAATAATACTAGTTATTTGACACAATAGCCAGGAATGATTAATCTGACATAAACAGTAAAATAAATTAAAAAAGTAAGTAAACTATTGATGGGTTTGTTGTGTAACCAATGGTTACTAGACATATATAGTTAAATATTAACTATTAATTAAGTGTCCCTCATATGGTATATATAATGACAAGTAATGTACCCTTTTCTATATAGCGTATTCCGTGCAAACTAGGAGTTTAATGTGGCAAATATAGAGATATTATACGAGAGGCGATACATTTATATACACATTTATATAAATGCTAAAATATTATTGTAATACCTATTTTATTGGTCCGTACTGGATTTGAACCCATTTCCTACTATCTCCAGGGCTAATGCATAATGAGTTATGAATCATCCGTTATGAGTCATAACTTATGACTCACAAGTTATGATTCATAACGCATTAGCTCTGAAGTTTTATCAAGAGTTTTTAAAAATATAGATAAAGATAAATAAAATATATAGATATATAGATAAATATATTAAGTATGTACTAGTACTTATATAATGGTATAACGTATACGGCACATTTCACAACACCACCCACACAACGGATGCTAACCGCTGAAGATGTCGCCAGTTTCCGAGAGCAGTGCTGCCCCTACCGGGAACTTACTGTAAGGACAGTACGCGTGCCTGGATACCGCTCTAGCCGCCTCTATCAGGTGTTCTATTGTCTTTGCTGTGGGGGTGTTAGGTAATAGTGGCGTGAGGGTGACGCACTATAGTGATGCAATATAGGTATCGATATTGTGTTGTACTATTATGTCATACTGAGGAGAATATTAAACGCAACATATATTTATTAATTACAAATAATGAATATATATACTATTGTTTATTTGTGTTTTCATTTGTATAGAACTGTTTTAAACCGTGTATTTAAAACTGCGGAGAACATATTCATAATCATATATATATATATATATATATATATATATATATATATATATATGTATATAAAATATATATATTCGTGAACATACTATTATGTTTCTAATTAAGGATATGTCGTTCTTGAATGGTTAAATAAACACTATAATTTAGGAGTTAAAGACATTCTTAAAGATTTAAACGACATTCACTTAAAGTCATTCATATAGATAATATAGTGATCACAAGTTATGATTCATAACCCTTATTTAAATACACTTTCGGCGTGCATTTGTATTACGTTATAGAGTATATGCTATTACAAATATATTTGAATCTATAGGTATATTTATATATATAAATTCAACTGGTATAGGTTATTTATTGTTACTTATAATAAATGAAATATATTAAATATAATAAATAATAATAATAGAAAGGTTTATTGACTCAGAAAACGATAGACGTTTATGTGCTTCAAGTTGAAATAATAAAACAAATAAATAGTTACACAGTATATATGTACATTGTACATCTATAGATAAATTGAAGTTTATTTTAATATTTTATTTAAAATGAAAAAGTTTACAAACCATCTAAAGTCATCTTGATTTATCTACAATTCTAAATTTAATTATAATTCGGTTGTTATTTATTGTTATTTGTTTATTTACTTTCCTTAGATATTAATTTATATTTTATAGAATCTTATAATATATAAATATTATAATAAATACTAATAATAATATATAATGAATATTATTCGCTAAACTAGATTGAGTGAACGATATCTCATGAATAAAATACGTTATCGTTCGACAACTTCTAAACTTATTATAGTGCGTACATTTGACGAATTTATCATAATTAATATTGGCACAATGATAAACTTACCGTCGACGCGGGATAACGTATCCGTTAAATAGGTGAAAGGGGCGGGGCTTAATACTTTGTAACATCGTCTGTAGCGTATAATTGGTAAACATTGTATTTGTGAGTAACGTAAATATTTATGTACACATATGTGTCTATATACGTACCACAGTATACATGGGTTTGTTTATGTCCATAGATGGTCATTTATAACATCATATATTAATATAAATATTTATGAATTAGGTTTTTAGGAGTGTATGTATACACTACGTATATTGACACCCATAACTTATATATAAGTATTTCTATAATATATGTATATTTGGTAATAATTACAATATTTACAGAAGTGGAATTTATAAATATCAGTGATTATTTATATAACGTAATTGTAAAAAGATAACTAATTTACTATATAAAGTATAATATATCATAGGGGAAAGTAACCGAATACGGACAGTGCCGAATACGGAAACTCTCGGTGTCTCAGAAACCTTAAATCCTACAAAAAATGTTAGATGAATAAAATATTCATAATTATATAATTAGTCTAAATAAGTATTTTTAATTTTTTAATTAATCAAAATAATGCTGATATATCCTATAAACTGATTTGTTTATTATGTTTTTAAATTTATGAAAAAAAAGTAAACTTAAAATCTTCTCAAGAATATACAAATATATCGATATAAAATAAATAAACATAACAATAAATTATTAAAAACTAAATCATTCTAAACATTATATACATATCTTCTATATTGTTATCAAATATTAATTAAGTTATAAGCATATATCTAGAGGTCATATAAGTCCCTAATACGGACACTCTTTATAGTCAGGTGCAGATATCTTAATACGGACACCCTATAACCAAGCAGCGCGCAACATGTGAACTATTATGATTTTCATAAAACTCACGTGCGATATAATATTAATAGGTCTAGACCTATAGGTCTAGGTATACCACCAATGATGCTAAATTTAAAAATATTATTATTTAGATACTTAACTTGTATTATTAATTAATAAATTAATAAAAATTAATAAATGAATCATTAATTCAATTATATTAAATTATTTATAACATTAATTATAAATAATGTAATTGTAAATTATCTCATTGGTTCATCAATAATAGGTACATAATAATATCTATATAGTTTATCTAGTAGTATATATATACTACCCTATAGGGTGTACGACGGACACTGTCCGCATTATAACACAGGGTGTCCGTATTCGGACATGGGTACCAAATATGGACACTATCGTTATCTATTGAATACAAATATTGAATAAAAATTTAAAATCGCAATAATATCTATAATCATATAATATTAATATATTGTAATTTGTGAATACAAATATCGTTATCTATTGAATACAAATATTAAATAAAAATTTAAAATCACAATAATATCTATAATCATATAATATTAATATATTGTAATTTGTGAATACAAATATTTAGACGTAAAATATTAAGACCATTTATTGTTAAAGTGTCCGTATTAGGCTAACCTTAAGTAATTACTTTCCCCTATATTAAAATCGAAATTAATATCAGATTATGATTCTGTTTTTAATCTATTATAATACCACATGTATAATGCATTAGTAATTGCATCCATTGATTCCCTACATTAGATATTAATGATAACTCAAATTAGTTTTAACTAATTTATTCTTTCTACATGCTCAATATAATGAAAGGAATACATTTTAAAATGTTTTCTATCAAAGATGGCAAGATACACTTATGTTTATGAGAGGCATAGGTTTTACTTATGGTATCATCTGCAATTTCGTGTGACGCTGAAATGTTTTTCAGTGCATTAAGAAGATCAAATACATGGCTAAGAAATAGTATGATGCCGAGAAGATTAAATACGATAATGATTTGGAATATACATAAAGACAAATTAGACATAGATGAAATATTAGAGGTATCCCACTACAAGATTTTCCGGCAACTTGCCGGAAATATAGTAACTTTAAAACCATTTTCTTACTGGTTGTAATGGGATACCCTCTATAAAGTTATTATATTTCAGAAAGTAAGGGGGTTTCCCACTAAAATTGTAGTTAACTTGATAGAAAATATTTTAAAGTTAAAATATTTCCGGCACGTTGCCGAAAAAACTTGTATTGGGTAAGCGCTGCAACAGGGGTGACGGGTAGATATTCCTCACTTTAAAATATAGGGGAACCTCCTATATATTGGTCCCCCCCCCCAACTTTTACAACAACATTTATTTTGATTGGTTGGTCCCCCTACATACACACCATCGTTCCAGCGCCCCTAGTAGTGGGATACCCCTTTTATGGTCATTTATAAATAATTCATTTGAGAAAAAAAGTATAAAATTTGGAAAATAACTTTTATAAATAAATAGATATATAAATATTAGATTTGTTTTCCAATATCCCTTATATTAAAAATGTCGCCTCTGGATATTACACATATATATATATATATATAATATATATATTATATATATATATATATATATATATTTATTTATGAAGGTACATTATTATTGAATCCAATATTTTCTTGATTTTTCATCAGTTTCTGAATTTATATAATTATTTGTTTGTTAGATTTCAGGTATGAGTTTGATTTTTACACTACTTTTATTATTACTATCTCACCAAAAATGTCTAGAAACTTATGGATCAATGGTTATTGTTATGTAATTTTTTGCCAATTAAAAATAACTCATTTCTAAAAAAACCCTTTTAATATCTGAATATATCATTTTATGCTATAAATATATCTATCAGCAGAATAAATCTAATATTTATCAAACAAAAATCTATGAAACCAGAGGCTGTCTCAAATACGTTACATAATAATGTCTTTACTGATTAGAGGTCTATGACTCATAGACTATGAGCTGTCTATTTAATCAAATATAATTAACATTAATTATTATTATATACAGTCCTTATTTGTTATACAATTATTATAGTTAAATTCTATCTATAGATAATATATCTTAGATCTATAGAAATTATAATTTCTTATATTTTGGATCTTGATAATATCCTATAATATACCATTATATAATTTAATAAATTTATTATCATTGATACATTGATACATAAATTTGAATATTTTTTAAATTTATATTTAATAATATTTATATTGTATTTATTTAATTTATTAATAACAGGTTTTTAATTGTTTTATTAATACTATATAATATATAGAAATAAATAACGTATTTAATTGTTTTAAATATATAATATTGTTAATTGACAATATTTATATACTATATATTTTTAAAGTAACTTTAAGTTAAACTTCATAACTCGAAGTTAAACTTAGTTAAACATTGTAACAATGTTTGTTCCATACAACATTGTTTGTTGTATGGAAACCGAGCCGAACCTATATTTATTTCAGTGATAGATACATAGTATAATCAATGATTTTTCTAAGGAAAGATATAACACTCACGCGAAATCGTGTAATTCTAGTGTGTATACAAAATAACAACTCAACTTATAGGGTACATTTTCGGAAATATGTTTTGTTTATAATGTAAATTCGTATCAAACTATACATTTTTAAAATGAAAATAATATGTTTTAAATTATTATTTATATTATTAAAACTAAGTGTTCATCATTAATATATAATAAAGCAATAGGATATGTTAGTTTTAAATACAAAAGTATCTATGTGGTGAGTAAAAGCTATTTATATTGTAAGTAATTTAATAGAGCAATGAAAACATTGTAGTATGAAAATCACGGCAAACCTAAATCTATTTCAGTGATTTCGACATTTTGGGAATTGTTATTTTATACTTGAGTGATTTTATCATATTGTATCATGATCCAGGCATATAAATTTGAATATGATACCAAAGATTTTCCGAAGGAAAGATATAATACTTACGCGAAATCGTGTAATTCGAATTTGTATACAAAATACCCTGGTGCCACCTATAGCGGGTTACTTTTAGGAACTATGCGTTGTTTATAATGTAAATTCGTATTTAACTATACACTTTTAAAATGTTAAATAATATGCTTTAAATTAATATTTATATGATGAAAACTAAGTGTTCATTACTAATATATAACAAACAAATATGATATGTATGTTTTAAATGCTATAAGTATATATTTAGTGAGTAAAAGCTAATTTATATTGCATGTAATTTAATAGAGCAATGAAAACATTGTTGTATGCAAACAGAGCCGAACCTAAATCTATTTCAGTGATTTCGATACTACTGCTAGCAGCGGTTCGGGCTATAACTAAATTACGTTGCATGCATAGGGAGTGTTATATCTTTGCTTCGCAAAATCTTTGATGATACTGTAACGATATCCATCTGTGTTTAATGATCTTTGATAATGATCATTGATAAAGACACAAATAAACATTAACCCAATATTTACGATCACAAACAGTTAAACCCTAATTATTAATTATATAAACAACCGCCGTTATAAGGTAAGACTATATATATTTATATATCATAGTTTAGCCTCACAATAAACAATATACCACGCAAACGTTACATGGCATCTACGGTTAATAACTAACGCAAAAAAAGTTGTTTTATATGCAAAATTATTTATAAAAAAAAAAATAAAAATAAAAATTTATTTATTTATTTATCTGAAAAGTTTTTTATTTTTAAATTGTATTTAATGAAATCATTTGTTATATTTTTATTACATGAATATATAAAGTCATGTAAATTGATATATAGAAAGTAACGTTAAATTCAAAGTTATATTATTTTGGTAGTGTGAAAATAAAAAAAAAAATAGTATTTTTATTTCGACACATGATGACACATTTGCCGATACCACAAACGTTCGACATTGAAGCACATGACGCCGAGACGCAGTGGAAACACTGGAAAAAGAGCTGGGAGTATTATGTGTGTGCATCAGAACTGGATGAAAAGAAACCAAAAGTACAAGTTGCAACCCTATTAACAATAATGGGAGAAGACTGTCGGAGGATTTTCGAGACATTCAATATTGACCAAGAAGATATAAATACGCAGAAAGTATTAGACAAATTCAATGAAAGAATAGAACCACAAAATAGTACAATATTTGAGAGATGTCTATTCCAAAGAAGAGATCAGGAAACAGCAGAGACACTGACGAACTATATAACAGAGCTGAGAATACTCAGCAAGAAATGTGAATTTGAAAATATTACACCGGAAGAAATATTACGAGATCGTATAATAAGCGGCATGAAAGACAACGAATTACGAAAGAGGATTCTATCTAGGGCTGATGTTAATCTCGATACAGTTATAAAATTATGCAAAGTGTTAGAAACGGCAGCATCACAGGCAGAAGCCTTCGAGAGCAAAAATCAAATTAATGCGATATACAAAAAGAAACAGGTAAACACAAGACCGAACAGTAGCGAGAAATATAAATGCAAGAAATGTGGAGAAACACACGAAAAAAGAAGCTGTCCGGCATACGGAAAAACTTGTTATCTATGCAAAAGAAGCAATCACTATGCAAAAATGTGCACAGCACAGAAAAATTACAATACACAAAAAGGCTATCATACAGCGAATACAGCACAGAAAAACTATCACACACAAAAAGAAACACATACAACGAACACAGTATATCAAATCCAAGAAGATGAACCCGAAATATATTCAACGACAACACTCATGAAGGAGGAAACAATAACGTTAAATACACAATGGAACACCAAATTGAGATTACAGATAGATACAGGGGCGAATGTAAATGTCATAACACTCACTGAGTACAAAAGAATATCAGGAGACGTAAATGGGCAGAAGATAGAAAAGAACAAATTCAAAAACATAACAGCATTTGGTAACAAGAAATGGCCAATAATAGGTGAAAGAATCATTGAAGTACAAAGAAGAGAAAACAAAATAAAACTGAGATTGCTGATAGTAGAAGGTGGAAAATTTCACTCCATATTAGGTCGAAGAGCATGTTTGGCACTAAAATTAATAAAGATACTAGACAGTGACGCAAGAATATGTCAGGTCGAAGAAAAACAAAATAAAATCTTAGAAAAATATCATGAAATATTCAACGAAGAACTAGGAGTTATAAAAGGAAAATACACTATAAAACTAAACGAAAAATGCAACCCAGTAAAACACTGTCAGAGAACAGTGGCAGCACCTTTGCAAGAAAAAGTATTAGAGAAAATAAAAGAACTAGAAGAGAGAAAAATCATAAAACAAGTCACAAAGCCCACAGAATGGATATCATCAATGGTAGTTACGAGAAAGAAAGATAATACCGTAAGAATCTGTTTAGACCCAAAAGAACTGAATCTAGTCATACAAAGAGAACATTTTCCACTACCAACCATAGAGAGTATAACACCAAAACTGAACAAAGCAAAATTGTTCACAGTCATGGACGTAAAGGATGGATTCTGGCATATAGAACTCGACAGAAAATCACAAGAACTAACGACATTCAATACACCATGGGGAAGATATATGTGGAAAAGATTACCGTTTGGTATATGTTCAGCACCGGAAGTCTTTCAAAGACGGATGACCGAAATGGTAGAAGGACTGAAGGGAGTGGAGGTGATAGCGGATGATTTTCTAATAATAGGATATGGAGACACAGAAGAAGAAGCTTCAGAAAATCACGACAACAATGTAATACAGTTTTTAGAAACGTGCAAGAAAAACAACATAAAGCTGAACAGAAACAAAATAAGATGGAAAAAGAAAGAAGTACAATATATTGGGCATACAACCACATCTAGGGGGTTGAAACCAGGTGAAGGAAAAATTTCGGCAATAGAAAATATGCCCACACCAGAAGACAAATCCGGGGTGAGAAGAATCTTAGGGATGATTCAATATTTTGAGAAATTCTTACCCCGATTAGCCAATAAAACCAACAGAATGAGATTACTGACAAAAAAATCTACAAAGTGGAATTGGGGAAAATCAGAAGATGAAGAATTCAAAGAACTGAAGAAAATTGTAGCAGCGTCAGACACACTGAAGTATTACGATGTCAACAAAGAAGTAACTATTCAATGCGACGCATCACAATATGGTTTAGGAGCAACACTAATGCAAGAAGGACAACCCATAGCATACGCTTCAAAAGCACTGAACGAAACACAACAAAGATACGCAATAATAGAAAAAGAATTATTAGCAGTACTATTTGCATGCAGCAAATTCGATTTCTACATCTATGGGAAACCAAATATTAACATACAATCTGACCATAAACCATTAGAAGTATTAACGACAAAACCAATCAACGAGATAACGACAAGATTACAACGCATGATGATGTCATTACAAAGATACGACATAAAGGTAAAATACACGCCAGGGAAAACAATGTACATCGCCGACACATTAAGTAGAGCTCCAGAAGATAACGCGGATATCAACACTATCGAAGAAGAGATAGATTTATCAACGCTAGCAATATCTCCAGATAGATTAAAAAGAATTCAAGAAGCAACGATAAATGACAACACCAGCCACACAATCAAGGAACTATGCAGAAATGGATGGCCAAAATTAAATATGACACCAGAAGAAGCAAAAGACTACTACTCAATCAGATCAATCATCACTACAAACGATAATCTCATATTCAAAGAAGACAAATTAATAGTACCACTTCGACTACGTAATGAAATGTTAAATGTAGCACATGCATATCATGGCGGAATTGGAGCATGCCTTAGAAGAATACGTGAAGTCATGTACTGGCCGGGTATGAGCAAGGAGATGTACAACACCGTAAAAAGGTGCGAAACTTGCAGAAAATTCGCAATTAACAACAAAGGAAACCAACCAATGATACAACATGAAATAGGAGAAACACCATGGGAAAAATCGGGAATAGATTTATGTGAGGTCGATGGACGGCAACTATTAGTTGTGATCGATTATTATTCTAGCTACTTATCGGTAGCAAGACTAAAGAAAACATCAACAACTGAAACAAATCAACAATTAATGAACCTATTCGCAATACATGGTATCCCGCAGAAAATAGTATCGGACAATGGACCACAATTTAGAAGCGAATATGAGAAGTTTGCCAGAGAATTAGACATCGAAATCATACACTCAAGTCCCTTATACCCAAAAAGTAATGGTAAAGCAGAAAGTGCAGTAAAGATAGTAAAGAGTTTATTTAAGAAATGCAAAGACGCAAAAAGAAGCGAACAACTGTCAATACTGGATTGGAACAACACCATAAGTGAAGGAGAAAAAGTATCACCAAGCGAAAAATTGTTCGGTAGGAAAGCTAGAACCTTACTACAAATACACAAAAACAAGCTGAAACCACGAGATAACAGGCGCGAAGAAATAGAAACCATGAAGGAAAAGAAAAACAAACAACGCGAGTACTACGACAGATCAATAAGAGAGTACAACAAGATTGAAGTGGAAGACAGCATACAGATCAAATTGCCGAATCAGAAAACATGGACGAAAGGAAGATGCATAGAGTCATTAGACAACAGAAAATACAAAGTGGAAGTGAAAGATACAGAATACATAAGGAATAGAAAAAACATAAAGAAACTAAATGAAGAAGAAAACGAAGAAATAAGACAAGAAGGCAGTGATAATGAAAGTAAGAAAAATAATCATGAAATCAAGACGAATATTGATTATCAAAGACCACAAAGGAAGAGATGGCTACCAAACAAATTAGGTGGTGGCCTGATAACAAAGTAAAGCACTTTGGGGTAATCAATTCGATTTTGTGTTTTCGTTTCAACCATTTTTATATCGTTAGACGAATTGATTATATTATTATTTTATTATTATGTTATTATTATTAAATACTCTTTATTATTAGTACAATTAGTCAGTGCAGGAAAAGTATTATTATTTTATTATTATTACAAAATACACATATTACACAAGCCACAAACCACACAAACAAATACCATGTAAGAGGCTAATACTATAGATATGTATATAGTCTTTCCAGATAAAGAAAAGAGGATGTACGATATCCATCTGTGTTTAATGATCTTTGATAATGATCATTGATAAAGACACAAATAAACATTAACCCAATATTTACGATCACAAACAGTTAAACCCTAATTATTAATTATATAAACAACCGACGTTATAAGGTAAGACTATATATTTATATATCATAGTTTAGCCTCACAATAAACAATATACCACGCAAACGTTACAGATACTAAAAAAATAATTCATCCAACTAACACATATATATATATATATATATATATATATACAGATCAGTTTAATAATGTATATACACATATAAATTCACAATACACTGAAACACATACTAATTTACAAGATATCAATATAAATATAAATAATACGCATGATATAAATTTAAATACAAATGATACAATACAAGACCACCCAAGCATAAACAACAATTTGATTCATAGAAACGTAGAATTTATACAAAATAAAATCAATTCACTGAATAATACTAATAAAAACATAAAACTAAATATATTACAATATATTCTTACCAATGTATTCCTAATAAACCAATATTAATTAAATTACTACTATACATACAACATAAATATTCATTATTAAATATAATAATATAAAATATTTAATTGATCTAGATTATAGCCATTTATTAAAATCCTCTAATATATATAACAACAAAGTTAATAAAATATTAAATAGTAATTATATTAATAGATCGCATTCGGATAATATAGGCTTAATTTCTAATAGGGCACTTAAACGTAGGAATAGGCGGATCCTATATACAAAAACTCAAACTATGTTTAATAAAAATAGATCTGGATTGGCTAGAGCTATATTTGATAAAGATGACATTACCATTGTGAGCGTTGAAGTTCCCATTGAAACTTAATTTAAATTTTGGGACGAGTTATTTAATAAAACGTCAATATCATTCAGTCGCACATTTACTAATAATACATACTTTAGATCCTCGTCAAAAGGTTTTTATTAGAATGGATGGTATAGCTGAAAATATTTTTTTATTAAAAAATTGTATACATCAGAATAAACAAAAATTAAATCCTATAAAAATATGTTTACAGGACGTATGCAAGGCCTTTGACTCGGTATCGCACGACGCTATTATTGCTATGTCTGATAGAGCTGGTTTACCAATAATAATCATTGAGTACATTAAACATTCTTATACCAACTGTAATACACAACTTAAATATAAAAAAGGAATATCGTTTGCATTGCAATTAACTGCGGTGTAAAACAAGGTGATCCAATGTCATCCTTATTGTTTAATGCAGTAATAGATTACACAATTTCGGACCTAAAAGAACTCTATCAGCATACATAATAATAGCATCGTTAAGTATATGGCATTCGCTGATGATCTTGTACTTTTTGCGAAGGATGATTATAGTCTTCAAGCCCAAGTAGATCATGTTTTATATCGACTTAAAGAATGCGGGCTCGATATTAATCTAGAAAAAAAGTGCAACACTTAATATTATTATAAACTTTAAGAAAAAGCAGTGGATATGTAATCCTTATAGCTTTATATTAATTAATAATATCAACCTTAAACCATTGACCATTGATGATACATATACATATTTAGGTATCGAAATTGGACCTATAGATAATAAAAATAATAAAATAACCACAGAATTAACAAAAAAATTATTACTAATATCCAAATCATTGTTAAAACCCCAATAACAACTTGAACTACTTAAATCCTTTCTGTTACCAAGTATGATACACCAGCTAACGGTCTCTAAAATGTATCTAAACTCACTAAAATCTATGGATAGATTAATTAGGTCATTTGTTAGGCGTTGGTTTTGTGACTGTCTAAAGACATGTCGCTAGGTGTATTTTCTACCCGTATATTTCTAACTATACCTGTTATGCGACTAAGACGAATTAATTCTATACGAGGAAATTACGATCCCATAATCCAAACCCTCCCGAATAATATAATATTAAAATGGTCATCTCCAAGATATTATGATAATATATCTTTTAGTAGTAATATAAATAGTAAACAATATCATACTGACTATCTTATTAATTCGGCGGATGGACGAGATTTAGTGTAAGGTATTAATGTTCCCTATATTATAATAACTATATAAATATAAATAAATATAAATATAATAAATATAAATAAATAACTGGTATAAATCACCAAATAAATTATTAAATGGCAGAGAATTCGTCATACTCTTTTAAATTAATATTTTAATTTTAAATTAGGGCATGGGGCACTTATGATTCAGTTACATGTAAAAGATACAGAAAGGAACTTTTGAAAAATCAAATAACTTAGTAATATTTATTAAAATTATTTAATTATTTTTAATTTTTATAGTCATTAATCTGATACTTGCAATATATGTATGTTTTTTTAATTTTCTATATGGTATACATATAATTTTAGAGAACCAAAAAAATATCAAAAAAATTCGAAAAAAAATGAATACTATATTATTTTTTAAATAATTATCATTTTTTAAATAATTATCATCTTTTAAATAATTGCTTTATACCAAATTTAGAGCAAAACGAATGTTTCCAAACATTAACACTAAATATTTAATGAGAGGGTGCAACTATAAATACGACTGTTTAAACCACATAATGCAAACTTGTAATTATATTTAATAACATATAAAAACTATATTGCATATATAATAGACACACAAATATCAATAGACTCAATAGATACTAATACTAACTACATACAAAAGACTAACTACTATAACAGGATATCATCGATTATATCAAGCAAAGAACTGGGGCGAAGTACATCTTTGTCAGTGCGTCATATTGTAACTGGTGTGGTATCCCTTCGGCTCTCACCACAAGCGACCTTTTACAATTAGGTCTGAGTAAACGTGATATTGAGCTACTCAGTATACGTGTAATTGCGAGTGCTCTCGATATTTATCAAAATTACTGCCGTAACGGATTAATGTAATATCTATATGTTTGGCCTCTTCCTTGCCAACATTCGTTTGTAACATTATTATTTTCTTATTTTTGTTTATAACGTCATTAAATGGGATAATTGTAATTGGTTGTCAAGCCAACCAATTTTCCGAAAATAGAGAGGTAGGTATAGAGGTAAGTAGGTAGATATGTAGGCAGGCAGTTCGATAAGTAATTTTATTGATAATGTCACATTATTCGAAAATATCGATATCTAAAATTTCACTATTCGAAGATTTCCACATCATAATTTTCACTATTCGAACATATCGACATCTTTTATTTTCACCAATTTTTACATCACTACAAAGTATACTTCGAATAGTTCAAAAAAGAAATATATTTATATATTAATATAAACAATATGCTATAATGATAATTATATTTCGATGTATATTTTATTCGTTATAAATAATTTATAATTATATAAGTATATATAATTTATTATATATATATATATATATATATATATATATATATATATATATATATTATATAATTATATAATATTATATAATTATAATCTATCATTATATCTACCTATACATATATTAAACTTTAATTGTATATTAGATTGCTGTACATAGCCTGTACATAAGGAAGTATGCAATAATTCTATACAATTACATTAATATTAAAACAGTGATATGTTGACAAGAAGAAGAGTTAAACCACACAAGAATTGCATGATCAACATCTAATGCTGTTCAGAGCTGAAGCTTTAAAGATGAATTGATGACTTTTGTATTCTACTGCCACAGTGAATTAGTTATGCTGCTACCTCACTGCATGTCCCCCTGCAAGTTGTAGGCTACAATCATACAGTCAAGGGGCTAAGGAAGCAAGTAAGTGTATATAATAGTGTTAACTTATTGCATTACATCTTTACTATTGTATTGGCAATACATTATATACTATTTGAATATTCACTATAATATGTGTGTTGTATAATACAATTTGTATTCAAATATAAATACTAAATGGCATATTAGAAACTATATAAATATATTCTACTAGTCAATATATTAGTTATTATATGTAGAAATTATCAATATATTTGTAATAAAATGAGATTTTATAACTATAATATGGAGTGGTGATATTATGTGTATAAATTAAAGCTACATTAAAGCTATTCCTAGAATTTAATCAAATTTCATATAAAGCAATAAAAACCAGGTTTTTATAGATTAAATATTGAATAGCTAATTCTGAGAAATAGGCATTTACATTATTATATGTTATATTCTTTATTATCATCAGTTAGTATTGGTACTTTGTATTTATTATTAAAAACTATTATATATTATGCACTGTGTATATATATACATATGTATATATTTATATATATAAATATATATAAATATATATATATATATATATATATATATATATATTACTATGTTAAATTTTATACTCTTAACACTCTTCCAAATGTATCACTTAACGATAACTGTGATACTAATATATTTGTTTTAATAATAATAATATATAATTCAATGACTCTGAAACCAATACCTATCAATGTATATATAGGGCATTACTTCGCATTGATTTTTAATAACTGTTTTATTTTTCAACCAACATTTAATATTTCTAAAACTTTAATTTATATTTATTTCTATAATATCTCTATATAAATATTAAATAATAATATGTGACAAACCTAAATACTTATATATATGTGTATAATATGCACATGCACCGTAATGTTTTTGCCATATCAAAGTTTTGCTGTATGAAACTTGCCTTGTACACATTTTCAAATGACAACATTCATATTTCCTATGTTTTACATAGGCATGGCAAAAATAAAATATTTTCTATTTTTGTCATGTTAAAATAGTATTTGACATATCAGTAATTTTATCTCATGAATATCCCTTCGTGATTAAACTTAATTCATATTGGTTTGACAATATTTGAATATTATCTAAATTAATTATTTATATTTGTATGTATTCGCAGACTGCCTGCCATATACGAATGACCAGCAGAGGCCTAACTCCCTGATGGAAGGTCTTACTTCCAGTATCTAATGTTTCACAGTACTAAGCAGACAATTATACAAGAATTACCGACTACTAATGGTTAGTTATCAGGTTAAAGCAATGTTACGAAGAGATGTTGCATCATAGCTGTTATATGTACTTTTTTACAATACCCCCATTTTGTATAATGTTTCACGACCTGAATAAATGTACTCTCATTTATACTCGTCACACCTAAAATATCTCTATAGACTGTAATTATATTTAAATATACTAATTCAACATGTATATTAAATAATACATATACTTATTTTTAATCTTATTACTATTTTCATTGGTTTGACGACCTTCAACTATATTTAAACTGCACAGACTCCCCTACTTATGCCCCTGAATGACTCTCCTCCTGTATCAAGTCCATACACCAATGGTTTACCTCCAACTCCCTAAAACTTAACCCCACTAAAACGGAAGCTATCTTTCTCCACTTACCACTACGTTCCTCCACCCTCCCTGAACCACCCCCCATCTCACTCGACAATACCACACTCCCCTACTCTCAACACATCCGAAACCTTGGCTTCCATATTGATACCACCCTTTCCCTTGACTTTCATCTTATACACATGCATAAATCCATCCACTACCACCTACACTGCCTCCGCTTAATCCGACGCTCCATTCCCCTCCCCATCACTATTACCATTGCTTCCTCCTACATCACCCCCTATTCGACTACTGCAACTCCATACTCTTTAACCTCCCGGAAAACAAACTCATCACACTACAGCGACTCCAAAACGCTGTAGTTCGCTGCGTCCATTTACTTCCCCGACATTCCCATGACTCCATTACTCCACTCCTAAAACAATACACTGGCTGCCAGTCCCCTATCGTATAAATTATAAACTCTCCCTAACCATCCACAAAGCTATTCACCACAAATCCCCTGACTACCTTTCCTCCCTCCTACATCTACAAACACCAATTACTACACTCCAGACCTGTTCCTCCAACACCTTTATCCTTACCACTCCCCATTTATACAAACTTCATTCTTCAAATATACGCTCCTTTGCCCTCTCTGCCCCTTACTACTGGAACTCCCTACCCAAACACCTACGAATAAACTCATCAACTCCCTCCTTTAAACGCCACCTCAAGACTCATTACTTCTCCCTTGCCTTCCCTCCCACTCAATAATTTCCCTCCCACGGATGGCTGATTGCTCATGCACTTGCAGTCCATAAACCAAAAAAGTAAGTAAGTAAGTATATTTCATTATGTTTCAATGATTTAAAAAATGTTTATTTGTATAGTAAAAATTCCCTCCTTTTTAAAATTTTTTTTTCTTTATAAATATATTATTAAAATACAAATTTATTTATAAATTCAGTTTATATGAAAACCATTTTTCTATAATATTTAAGTTGATATTTTAAATAATATAATGTTTTACATTATATTACTATTTTAATATAATCATATTGAAATTATTAATTTAAGAACGGGTTTTTATATTAATATGTATATAAAATTAAAATATGTACTCATGAGCCATACTTTATTTGATAAAATTCTTTAGTTTATATTTTAATGTTGTAGTTGAGGTATTGATGGTTTTGAGAGATGGAGGGAGTTGATTCTAAAGGAGGCTGGCGCAAACAGAGTAGCGACCCTTCCCAAGTTTTTTCCGGCGATAGGTTGGTTAATTCAAGACCGTATAGTTAGAGGATCGTAGGTGGTATGGTGCAGTATGGAGAGAAATTAGTCAATATAGGTAATCAGTTTGTTTAGGTAGTAGAGAGGAATATAGAATGGATATTAATTTAAGTTGTGCTATTTTTTTTGCGGATGGCCAGTTAAGTTATGTTTGTAGGTCAGTTATACTTATACTTATATTGTAGTGTAGTAAGTTTTTTTTAGTCGGTAAATTAGTCTAAGTGATCTTTTAGTTAATCGGTTGATGGTTGTAAAGTATTTATTGTAAGAAGAAAATAGTATAGGTATGCAGTAGTGTAGTCGAGACAGAATTAAAGTCTGGGTAATAGTTAGTGCGGTGGATGTTATTATGTAAGGACGTATTTTGTTTATATTGAATAAGTGGTGGAATGTGAAAGCTTTTAATGTTGATATGTGTTTATCAAAATTTAATTTGTTATTGATATGTATGCCAAGATATTTTGATGTAGTAGAAGGAGGGATTAGGGTATGACCTAGGTACATTTGTGGGAATATTGTGGTGGGAAGGGAATTCAGGCGTGAAAAATACATAAATAATGCTTATTGGGGTTAAGTAGTAAATAGTTATTGGTGAGCCAGTTATTAATAGTAGTGAGACATGCTTGAAGGTGAATATCGGGTGATTGGTGACAATCGGCGTGAATTTCAATGTTGTCTGCATAAATAGTGTATTTGACGGAAGGAAACGTTATGCCATAATATAATAATATTGATTTAGTTGATATATTAATAAAAACAAAATTATTAAATATATATTTTTACACATTGAGTAATATAATTTATATATATATATATATATATATAAAATAGTTATATTATTATATCAAATTAAAATTAATAAATTTAACAAATTATTTAGATGAAATATTTAATTTAGCTTTTCTAAAATTATTGTCAACAGTCAAATTCGTTATTTATTCGATACAATTCGCATGCCATATTAATATACATACGTGAGTTTAATTTATATATTGCATTAAATAGCCGACCTTCGAGGCATTTACATTAAAGGGGATGTAACCTTGTTTTGGTGAAAATATTTGTTTATTTAAAAATTTGTTTATTTCATAATACTATTCTATGATCTGTTTTTTAATATTTGTAAAAAAATTATTTATGAAAACAGTCTAGAAATAACATACAAAATGGTTTATATATATTCATTATATATGATATATAATGTATTCATATATATTCAGATACTGTTTTCTCAGAATAATTATTTCGCTCTAGATATGTGTATATAAATGTAGGTATCACAAAAACTATTATATATATTTTTCTAATTTATATTGCATTATATAAATAACATATATATGAATACTATTACAGGAGTAATTTTCTAAATTTGTATGTTTATAATTGCAAAAAAAAACAATTTCTATAGAAATTCCGTAAATTAAAAAATTAAAATGTGTGCATATATATATATATATATATTATATAATTTATATTATAAAAAATACGTCCTGTAATATCATGTGTATACATTTAATGAATAGAATATAAACAAAATTAGCTCAATTCAATGAATAGAATTCTGCGCGCCTAGTTTTGTGTAGGCCCATTATTTGCTATCTCTATACATAGAGAGGCGGGCGTCGTGTGCAATCCCCTTAAATGAAATGGAAAAATATTGGTTACGAAAAATGTATTTAATACTAAAGCGCTGTTCACATGAATAATCTATTCCAGCAATTTCGCAATGTAATTCTTAAGAATTCCAGTTTCAAAATCCCCTAGCTGTATCAATTTTAGTGTGTTCACATGAGCAATCTATTTTAGTAGAATTCTTAAATATACATACATTTGATGAACTTATGAACTTAAGTTTATTATATTATCATTAAGTGGTAATATACACATATTCATAATTTAATAATTATATAAGGAATTATATATTATAATTATAATTATTAATTAATTATTATTAATTATTTATTAATTATTAATTATTTATTAATTATTAATTATTTATTAATTATTAATTAAACGATCGTTAACGATTAAATAACATAATTTTAATTATCGTATATTACAACATTATAATTATCGATTCGTATTAAAAAAGCTCGGCATCTTATAAATCTATATACTATACACACATATATAGGTATTTATATATGTATATATATATATACTAGCAGTACATGCTCAATTTTTGATGTTTTTAAAAATGTAGACATATTTTTTTTTATTGTAAAATATTAACATTGTAGCTCCGCATATCAAGCTCAATTTTTTAAGAAAAATGAATGGCTAATATATTAATATATATTAACATTTTATTATATTTGTATAAGAAGTATATTAAAACATAACATAACTGACATCACAACTACTATCAGTCAACAGTTACCGACGCGGACACTGATGCTGACTGATTATAGTACATGATGTAACGGTCTGATGATATCTGGTGTTGAAGCTGCTAGAATGATGTACAAGTACTGATGCTTCTACCTCAATGATGTTGGTATATTATCTACATTTTTACCTCAGCTTATAATCAAGGGTGTAATTAATCGTTGTAATAATAACAATAATAATCATTATTAGTATTACCAAATTTAAGCATTTCAAAGCTAATTATAAAACATTCATATTTAAAGAAATAATTATCCTTTCATAACAATTAATTATTTTAATTTGTATACACTTATTCATTCATACCAATGGGATACATTTCGATTAAATTATTGTGTTAATCTTGTAGTATATAGAAAACACTAATTTTCAATTAACTAAACTTTTAATATTATATTATATATTTATTATAATATATAAGTATAGACTATACCATATGGTGATAATAGTAGATAGTGTAGAATTTTTTTCCATATTTCATTAATTCTATTCTAATAAGTAATAGTTATACTATATAGAATTATATGTATAGCTATAGATAAATATATCTATATATGTTTTAAATATGCTATTATTTCTCCAGTAAACATATCTACGATATATTTCACTAGTTACCGTTTCACACCTACCATTGCGTTATTCTATATATAAATCATATGGAAGTATTTAGTATCTGTTAAGTTTGATATATATACATATATGTGTACAGATATACATTATTAAGTACTTATTTATATTTATTTGTGTATAATATTTGAATAGATTAGATTATGGACAAATCAAACTTATTTAAGGAATACCCTTTCAAGAAAAGTATTTTAAATTTTTACTCGAGAAAACTAATTGATATATAGTTATTGAATTTAAGATTATGAATAGTACTGATAAATGTAATAATAATATTAATAATTATAAATAATACCTAATAATTGTATCAATATTGTTAGTCCTACATTTTGGTAATAGAGTATTTTGATAATTAACATAATATAAGCATAAAAAACAAGAGAATTTATTAATATTTTACAAGTTTTATGTGCGATTAATTTCTAATTGAATTTATTTTATATTGTGATAAATTAGCGGATATAAAGAATTTATTTATGCTATGAAAGATAGTTTTTCATCAATGATTATGATGATGATGATAATGAAACTGTTAGCATGATGAACAAATACCATTACCTTTACGCACAAGTCTGTGAGATATGAACAATACTCTTACATCGGATAATAGTAAAATATATAGTTACAACAATAGTTAAAATTATTATAATCATTAGACGTAGATATTGCCAGGGTAATTACAAAATTATACGGGACTCTTTATGACAACAATTATCCTATAATATCAATTAATTATGTGTTATATTATCTTTATTTATTATTAAGTATTATGATACATTTCAATTATTTATAATTCTAAATATATATTTACAATTCCTGTATCGCTCTTAATTGAAAATGATAAACATAATAGTTAGCTAAGGACACTTGTGATATTTGGGTTCAATCCTTTTAAAGACCAATCAAATATGTCTTATAATAATATTTACAAGTTATCTTATATAAATGTGTATAATGATATGATTGAATATCGTTAAACACTAGATTCTAAATATTAATGTGTTTTATTTGATAAATATATTGTAATATTTTATTCATATCAAAAAAGTATACATCAAAACTGTTATAAACATCTGATATGACACCCTATGTTCGCGAAATGTACATAATAGACTAGCTTATTTATGTATGTCATTCCTGACCATCTCTCTAATAGAGATTCTCTCTATTAGAGAAACCGAGTTTCTATATAAAGACATGCTTTCTTTAGAGCGGCATAATATAATGTGCATAAGCCTTGACGCTTTATTTCATATATATATATATATATATATAACCATATAATAAAAACGATCTACATATCACAAAAAATAGACGTTTTATAATTTAAATTATATAAAATTATATTATGTATTTGGTCTATTATATATATATATATATAGGTTATATAACATATACTCTATCAGAACCAATACTTATATATGGGATATTCATCAGCCATAACATGACCTTTATATCTAGGGTTAGTTTGCAGTAAACCTCATGCATGTCATGTCATGCAATCACTTGTACATCATCTGGTGCTTCATACCACGCAATAATTTGTCTATTATATTGGTGATAAATTTATATCATGGTGTTTCGTTAAGTGGATTATTGTAATCAATAATTAGAGTATAATATAAGTTATCAAACTTTTAAAAACAATAGCGTTATTTTATTAAAATAGTGTATACACGAGGGGAAAATAAGACAAGAGAATTCATGATTCATTAAAATAAATATATTGTTATTTTAGTGGAGTCCTTCTCCCATCCAGGAACTTAGAGGAAGTTTCCACTTATAACCATATGACTTTAATATCCCTTCGAAGCCAATATCATGTTAATGCATCCATGGTTTTAACGAGAGCCGATCATTTATTTATATGCAATGAATTATACAATAATCATATTTTACATTTCCGCATATATAGTTCGCTATATTGTATTACAATTAAGTACAATACCGGCAGTTTAATGAGAGAAAGTGATTTTAAAATCTATGTCAGAGATATCATAACTAAGATGTGAATGGTTATCATTACGATATAGAGTTAAGCTTTATACTTGTGAGGTACAGATATTACACACTGAATTATATAATAATATTGATTTACAGATATTTTAATATTATTTAAATTATGTATTTATGTTTATACAAATTCACAGATATCCTACACGTGCACTAGTATCAGTGACCTAATTCTCTGATAGTGGGCCTTACTTTAGGGGTCAAATGTTTCACAGGACCAAGCATAAAACATAAATAAGATTACCAACTACTAATGTCTAGGTATCAGGTTAAAGCAATGCTATTGGTAGATATGTGTATCATATCTCTATATGTATTTTGATACAACACCCCCATTTATATCATGTTTCATGACCTATAATAATGAACTCTCCCATTTATACATTTCACAACAGTCTATGTTAATAATAATGAACTTATATAATATGTCTACACATTGAATAATTTAATAATATTATTTAATTTCTATAAAACTATTACACATATATATATTATATATTAAATTTAAATTAATAAAGTTAACAGAATTAAAATATTTAGAAGAGTTAATATAAATTAGTTTTCTATTAAATTATTTTCAAAAAATATAAATTAATTAAATATGTTATATATGTGTTATATCACTATATAATAATAATATTTATCAGAAGAATTTAATTGTTTTTTCTGTTAAATTATAATGATATTTATATAATATTTTCTTCTAAAAGGCTTCAAAATAATATGCATATTTTCTGTTGTTGTTGCCCATATGCAGGCAAGACCAATAGCATTCAACAACATAAGATAATGTAAATGTGTTGTAACTTTATTCAAAAAACACGTGTGTTTACCTTTTATAAACCGGCTATATCAAAACATTATATATAGATTTTAATTCGTTCATAGAAAATACTAAAAATCAATACAATAACAACTAACTGTGTTAATTACGTGCATACATGTTTAAGTACGACACACAGTGTACTGATATGTATATTGGCTAGGAATATGCTAATATATTGTATCAGTTAAATACCAACAAAATACCAACAACAAAAATATGCCCCATATTTTCCTATAATTCTTGCTAATATTAGAATCATTAATTAACTTTATGTTATTTATATTCTCTACCTTAGTTGCCTCTGCCTTCATCTTAACTTACATACTAATAGTTACCTTCACCCAATAATGACATTAACTGGCTAATAATTATAACATAATACCTATTCGTGTGGCTTATATTGTGTGATATTCATATTGAAACACCATTTATTTTAACTGATAAGGTAATTATAAAGTAATAAGGTAATGATAAGGTAATTATTGTTAAATTTGTTAATATTTTTTATAAAATTACTTCTGTTAACTACAAAGCTAATACTTAATTTATATATTTAAAATTAACATACATTATAGGTTCTCTGTGGGGTATGTTATTCTGGCTAAATCTAAGAAGGTTAAAGATAAAAGAATACATTTGTTTATATCATGTTGATTATTTATTAAAATAATATATTATTTATTTAAATAAAATTATATATTGTGTAAATATGTGTAGGTTCTTTCTATTTACGAAAATATAATAATACTCATAGCAGAGTTGTTTGATTTAAATCATTTGATTAAATCAATGATTTTTTTGAAGGCAAAAATCATGATTTTTTTGATTTTTGTTGATTATAAATTAACTTTTTTATAATTTGATAAAATGTAATTAATAGTTTGGATTACTATTATTAATAAATCTAATAAATAAAACTGATTAAATAATATAAAATTTGTATTGATAAATTTATTTATTTATTCTATCAAAAAAATCATGATTTTTTTGATTTTTTTTGATTATAAATCAACTTTTTTATAATTTGATAAAATGTAATTAATAGTTTGGATTACTATTATTAATAAATCTAATAAATACAACTGATTAAATAATATAAAATTTGTATTGATAAATTTATTTATTTATTCTATCAAAAAAATCAATGTGATTTTGATTTTTTTGATTTTTTTACAAAAATCATGTTTTTTCCAACTCTGACTCACAGCATATACATAAAACTATATAAGAATACATTTCAAGAGTTTGATTAATAATATCAAAATAGATCACATAATAGGTCCAATAGATTACATAATACCTATCATAATCAATAATAAAAAATGAATTTAGAATGAAATTATATTTATTTTTATGTAACCTTAGCTTTACGAATTAATATATTATATTCGTTACTACTTTGTATCCCACCAAGTACCACTACTATTATATCTTGTAGTGTTATATCTCGTAATATCTCGAACATAAACATAATTTTCAATATTACCCTATTATATATGAGTAAATATGTATATTTTATATAATAATTACACTATTTCTAAATATACAATGTATATACACACATTTTTCTAAGGAAAGATTTAACACTTTTTTAATATTACATTAATAGGTACCTTAAATATAAATAGGAAAAAAGGGAACATGCTTTTTTTTATGTAATATGCATACATTATTAATGCCAACGTATTAGGAAATATAAGACCAATGTTAAATAATTTACATTTTTACATATTATTTACTAAAATTAAGATTATAATAAAAAGAAATTATGTTATCAATGCCTAATATTCTATCATATAAATATTAAAAATAATAAATGTGTATATAAAAAATGATAATTTATATGATTAAAGCTATGAACACATACAATTAATTATTATTTAGTAGATTATTCCTCTTATTTTCATTATATATACTGCAAAATATATATAATTTAATTATTAGTTTGAGAACTATTTAACAATTAACCAACATATACTAGCATACATATTTATAATACCAATAAGTATAGAATGTAACAAATTTACGATGTACTATTGAGAGGTGATATTTAAATTAAGTTTGTACTGTGACTGATAATATAATTCAATAATGTTTAGAATGTATTTAATTATCATTATCCCAATGTAAACTCATTCTATTTTTATTATCAAGTACATATTATATACATATATATATACATATATATACAAGTTTTATGTATAAAAAATTTTCAATTTCAATAACTATTAGATGTTTGAAAATAATATAGATTATATATATAGAAAGTAAAATTTATTTATCGAATATATACAAAAATTCTCTGCCCTAGTTAGGAATGTCCTCAGCCTAGAGTCCAGGATTTTCCATTTCATATAGTAAATATTCTAGCAATTCTGTAGGATATATAATTTATTATTTTATATATGCCATATATATATATATATATATTTAAATTTGATAGAATATAAATTTAATATTATCTTTCTATATTATAGATGGCATTTAGGTAAAATATATGATATATTCATACTCTGCAGTATTGTCAGTACCTAATAACACTATATTGATGACTATAGTTTCTGTAATTAAAATGTAATAGATTATAAAAATTAATTAAATAATATTAATTAATTGTTATTAGATTTATCATTATAATGATTATTATACAACATTAAAACTAAACCGAAATGCAAATTTACATTACCTATGTATATGTATGTTCATCTCCCCTCTCCGTCAGCTATATCTACCTAAGTACTGTATCAAAACCATAAAAGTAATAATCTCTACTCCTCCTTCGACTTAACTAAATCTCAACACTACGCATCGATAGGAACGATATATTAGTTTGAAGGCTGCTAAATTTTGATATAGAATTTACCCTTCCCACACGAGTAAGTAAAAAACATTAATTTTAATATATATATATATGTATACCGATTTCTTTAGTAAGTTTCTTCTTTTTACAGGTTGTAATATTTTGATCTTGCCTTCGATAATGTAATGATTCAATCCTATTATTGATCATTAACATTGCACGCATGTCTGTGAATGTGTGTGTTAGTGTAAGTATGTGATTGCGTATGTTAGTGAGTTAGTATATAAGTATATATGTGTGTATATATAAGAGTGTGGCATTGATGTGAATATATCCCTCTTGGGAAAAAAGAAAAATTCCACGTTTCCAAAATTTCCCGATGATCAAGAAAAAATAGATAAAATTTGTTACAGACTCATTTGTATTTAACCTTCTGTACAATTCCCCACACCATATGTTATCATGTACTTTGTCACTAACATTCTACATTACCTTAAAGTACTGCAATCTAAAATCGTATTATCACTGCTAATGCTCTTCACCATAAGCCCTAATTCCTCTATAAATGATAAATAAAACTTGTAATAACGTGTTAAACAATTAACTTCTATAATGTGTAATTTTCGAATAAGATATATATCACACATATATACACATAAATAATATAAAATATAAATCATATATAATGATATATATATATCACACATATATACAAATAGAGAATATAGATATCATATATAATAATATATAATTAGAATGGAAATAATCATTTAGTTAAACAATGACTATAATTATCGATAAGAAATGTTGGTGTATGTGTATGTGTTTGAATGCATATGTCATCGATATCAAAAAAGTTCTTTCTTTATATCGATGTTGTATTGTATGTGTAGGCTTGATGTATATTTATATTTATGTATGTGTATTTATGTGTGTTTACGTATCAGTACCTTTTTAATGATTTGTTGTACTGTCATAAATATTATTAATTCCATCACTTTTTGAAAAATTGTTAGTCGATATGTATGTGTGTTGTTTGATATATGTAGGCATGTGTATGTATGTATGTATAACTGGTGCTTGTATGTATGTGTGTGTGTGTTTATATTTTCATATTGTTATTTTTATTTAGTGGAGTCCTTTCACCCCATCCAGGAACTTAGATGAAATTTTCACTTATAACCATATATGGCTCTAATGTCCCTTCGAAGCCGCTCTCATGTTAAGACATCCATGGTTTTAAAGAGAGCCGATCATTTATTTATACACAATTATATAAGATCACTTCAAAATAATATTTTAAGACCCATTTTATAAAATTAATGGTCCGGACGAGGCTTGAACCCGTGTCCTACTGCGTGTGTGTCTAAAGACTTAGCCACTGAGCCACACAGCCAGTTATATATTGTTGCATATGTATTTATTTGTCTATATGCGCGTGTGTATGTGTGCGTGTATGTATGTGTATATGTGTATGTGTGCATGTTTTCTTTATTCAAATTAAATAATTCCGCAATTTTGTGTCATAGCATATCACCAAAATATATATTAATATATTATATATATTATATATTTATTTATATATATTAATTAATTAATAACAATTAACAGTGAATTCATATCTATATATTATTATTAATTGAAATGAATTACTAAATTTAACAACACTTATTGTACTAACTACGAAGTTCACGTACATGACTATCTTCTCTTATAGCAGCGTTTTCTGTTGGTGTCAATGTCTGTAAATAAATGTACTTTTATATATATATATATATATATATATATACAGTAGAAGCTCGGTAACTCAACATGCCGATAACTCAACATTGCCGATAACTCAACATCCACAAAATATTTGGTTGGATTCGTATCTTTTACATGTTAACAAAAACCCTATTACTCAACAAATATAACTCAACATCATTTTTATAATCCTAGCCTATACATTACATGTAAATATACATCCGATAACTCAACATTTATGAAAAATCAAAATATCACAAACATATGTTGTTGAATTCGTATCTTTTACATGTAATAAAACTACATTGCTCAACAAATATAATTCAACATACATTATTCAACATGGTTTTATTTAATAATATATGGATATAAATATATAAACGTAAAAATACAATTACAATTATTATATTATCATACGAGTACTATTTTGAATGCATTTATGTGAACAAAACATTAATTAAGTCATTAATTTATACATCCGATAACTCAACATACTCGCTAACTCAACATGAAAACTCCGTCCCGTCAATGTTGAGTTATCGAGCTTTGACTGTATATATATATATACAGTTAACTCTATATGTCTAAGCATTCAAGGGAGAATTGTTCGATGAAACCCTCGCAATGAATAATTTTACTATTTGAAAACTTTGAATACTTAATTTAACAAAAATAATACTATTTGAAATCTTCGAAGTGTATATAATTACTATTCGATAACTTTGAATGAGTGAAAAATCTGAAAATTTCCAACACTAATACTGATACAAAACTGATACTTACAAATATTATTTATGATACTGATACTATACTGATACTTTGATTTTATGATACTGATACGATACTGATACTTTGATTTTAGGTTACTGATACAATAATGATACTTTAATTTTTTGAATTGATACATTACTGATAGTTTTATTTTTTGAATTGAATGATACTGATACATGGAAATGAGGTTCCGGTTGCAACACTACCCGATATTAATAAATTTCATCTTGGATTGAAATTGTTTTTGAATTTTATATCGCGTGACCGAGAAAAACCCAATTAATTTACTTTTTGCCATTACCGTGATTTTTTGTCATGACAAATCTTTTGCAACGCTTTTTTGAAATATTTGTAAAATATATTTTTTAATATTTGTTGTATTTTATAAAAAAAAATATTTTATATTTTTCAACTAATTGTTGAAATATTAATTTAAGATATTATATTTAAAAAATATTTATAGAACTTTTTTTTAATTATTTTGAAATATTTTTCAAATCATTTTGGACATATTTAAAACAAACATGTGTCTACATTTGTTTGTATTTGTATAACACTTTAGTTTATTGTATATACCAGCAATACAGAATCAGTAATATATATAATTAATAAATAATAGATAGGAAAATAATCAAAAACCGAACAACGTCTGGTCGGTTACGGCTAGTATATATTGTATATATTATATATATATATAGTTGAATACAACCAAGGAGATATACACTATATCGTCCATACATTTAATAATATAGCAATTATAATATAACTATTACCAATACTGTTGGCTTTTTAAACATATATATTTATATAATATATTATATATATTGTATATATTGTATATATATACAATAATATATATTTTGATTAAGATATATTTTTATATATTATATATATATATATATATATATATACACATAATCGTATAGCGTGAATACCGCGAGGAATATACACACTAATATGCGCGTGTCAGTTGTATTGTATTATTTATTTCAATGAAACTATAGAATAACATGAACACAATAGAAAATAATGCCCGAACAAACATCTGGTTCCCATATATGGTCATAGTTTATTATATAGAATTATTTATAAATAATATAACTTACATATACATATACCTATGAAGTATATACACATAGCTAGAGATAAATTTCTCTCTAGATCTATGAGTATATATTATAAATGTATATAATATATAGATAATTATATATAGGTTATAAATAACTTATATATAATACAATTAGTATATATGTACTCATAGATACTCTACTAGTTGTGTGGGTGTTAACAATATAATTAACTATATACAATTATATATAGTTTTATATATTTTCTATATTTGATAGATTTTCTATATTAATTTGTATACAAAACATAATATATTAGAATTTTATTTTGTGTGAATGTGTGATAGTTACATAGATTTATAGTTTACAAACTATAAATCTATGGATAGTTATGATAGTAATAAGTAATGTTTATTATTGTACAATAGCAATTAATATTAAATATAGTAAAATATAGATAACAACTCTATAATCGTATTAATCAATTATAGATGCCTACTCTTGATATTATATATATATATATATATATATAATATTAGAAATTGATAATAATATTTTAAAATATTAATTGACTAATCAATTATATTTATTAGCATACAAATAAAAACGTTTAGTTTTGAGATAAATAAGGTTAACATATATGTTAATTATAATTGAGCAGCTACAAATATACTTAGTTTATAGACATTATTTAATGAAATATAATATTCCTATATTATTAATAAAATATATGTTATATTATTAATTATTATAAAGTAAACGAATTATTTATATTTTAATAATATGTATTGGGGACGTGATGCCGTTTGTGTAGATCTAATTTCCTAGTATACTCTAGTTCCCTTTTATCGCCCGAGACGCATGGCATAATATAAAAACAATTAAAACAGCGATCACACATATATTATAATGATACATAATTTGTATTAATTATAAATAAATGGAATAAACACATCATATTGAAGTAATTTAATTTATAAATTGTAAAAATACTAATTCAGTAATTAATTTGTAAAATATTTTATAAACAATAATTATTTTTAAATAATATAAATAATAATTCTAATTGTAATAAAAACGATATTCTAGATAATATTTATTTATGATATTTATAATATAAACCGTTTCAGAATCAATAATTTTATAATTTATTGTCATGATGATAAGTGTAGGAATAGATTATATAATAGCTAATAAAAAGTCTAGACTTTATAATTCTAAATAAGTCAATTTCAAATAATAAAATTTGGGTAAAACGAATCACCAATAATCATTAAAATATATAATTCAAATCCAAATTCATAATACCTACTCACATTTATTGAAAAAAATATTGTAGGAACTCCTTTAAACCTATATACTCCTAACATTTCCATTTAATATATAACACATTATGATTATTATATTAATAGGTATAAAACTATATAATAATAATATTATATAATATATAATTAATTAGATATAGGATATCTAAAATAAGTACGAGTAGGTTAACAAATAAATTAAATTATAATATAAATACAATTATAATTAAGTACATGAATTATAATATAATAAATAGGTATCGCATAGGGTTATTAAAATGTATAGGTAATACAAATAGTTGATGATGCATACTAAAATAGTAATATTAAAAATATATATTACACTTTTTCTTTTTCATATTAAACTTACAAATCACTACTTGGCACTGCCAATTTGGTAGTACACCTACATTTAAATGCAACTAACTGGATTCAAACTTCCACTGATTCCTATTTACGACTAACTGAACGAGTGGAAAAATGGCTTTTTAACAACTTTAAAACAAATAATACAATAATGACAATACCAATTGACAGACTCTAAAGAATACTTTCAGATTACCGCCCCCTTACTAACTGGTGATCCATTAACTCCAACCTCTACATAGTTTCCCAATATATTAATGGACATGATATATTACATCTAACAGAATCCACATTATCGATCTTACTGTCAAAACCATCTAGATACTGTAACTATTGATACATTAGAGAATCAGCATAATCCTTGTTCCGTCAGGGTAGTGGTGTTTCTCATTTCATTGAATCATCGTATAAGCTTATATCTTCTAACAGAAAGAATATGTCCAATTTCTAAGTTCTCTTCACAAAAGTATATCCATACAACTATACCACCCTTACTATAATCACTTGCTATATACCATTCAATAACGACTATATAATTTTTATCGACAATTCTATTTCTATCTGAACTCCCTTGCATATTATAGGAATATAATTGTAAATTTAAATAGTCGTAAGACTGTTACAATAATTAACGTTGATTTCAACTTCCACTTTGACTCTTAATAACCCCACACACTTACTTCATTGACCTATGTAATCTATTCAACCCCACCAACACAACTGCTTCCAAACTCATATACAAAAATAACTTCTAATAAAGACAAATATAAACCACACTATATTTTATGAATTTAATCACTCCCAACAACTGGATTACTATTACTAACCGTAACATCTACCGCAACACTTCTCAACAATTATAAATTGAACAATCTATAATAAATGTAACTGCTATAAACTTGACTATACAACAAAATTATAAAATACCAATAAACTACTCTGCAGAACTAAGATGATAATTTTATCTGACCTACCATAAATATTTTTTTTCTAGGCATTCTATAATTAATTTGCAGATAAAATTAAACTCATCCATGATAATTTAAACACCTTAATAAACAACTATCTCTTATATATTTTCAATTCTGACACCCACGTATAACGATGAATTACCATTAGATTGGTACCTCCTAATGTTCTTCTCTCTCTGAATCTCTAGGTAATTTCTTAATTAAACTATTAACTACAAGTAAATACTTAGAGAGCCATATCAACAACATACTAACAACCAATAAACAAATATTCACTTTAAAATAACTAAATTAAATTATTAACTAACAGATCCCTTCGACTAATCTATGTCTAGATTTTAATTTTGTTTAGTATTAAATACCACTATTAACTTAATCATAGGTGTGTGAAGTAAGATATATTAAAAGTTTATACTTTATTTTAGACATTTATTTATTATTTATTACATTAAATATTCATAATATTTAATGAATGGTTGACTGACCAGGCAAAGGAATCGGATACGCAGGAAGAAAGTTAAAATTCCATCTGGACCTACAAAGTAGTACCCTAAATAGTAAACTCTATTACTGGAGTGTGAATAGATTGATGATTGGTAAGAGTATTGTAGTAGGTATATACATACGGTAGGATTGTAATACCAGATGGAATAAGAAGTATGTAATGATTGATATAAGATATGAAATTAGTTGTGATTTATGAAAAGAAGGAAGAGGAATGTTTTAAGTCTATGTTAGAATAGGAAGGATTAATTATATTGTTCCAAATAAAGTATTTGAAGCAACTAACATGATCCGTGTTGATGAAAGCAGTGTGTTCAGATTTAATCAAGTTTAATGTTATTTTATAGCATTTCTCGATATAGTATTACATTGGTATATTGTGGTGATATTATTCTGTTTGGAATTACAAATAATTATGTTATATTATATATCTGAATCATATTTGAATATAATATATGATACTTTGGAAATGAAATTTTTTTTTGCTTTTATGATATGTAAAAACAAAACTAAAATTACAATTAATTTCTAAACATGTTCATATAATTTATATTTATATATAGATATATATATATATATATATATATATATATATATATATATTGTAGATAAATATCTATATATTTAGTATATATATAGTACAAACTATTATTATTACTTATGTAAGTTTCTCCAGATAGATGAAAAATATATCCACTCTCACATCAATACCATCGATTTGTATTGACGTATGTATTATATTGTGTTATTATATGTATTGCAATACAATTTTTTAGATATATTTACATAAATATATTATATCGCCATCTATATTTAAATAAACTGTGATTCATATAAAATTAATATTAGTTAATTAAATAAATAATGTAGTGACACCTATTATTTCAAAAATGATTGATTTTCATACTTCAATGTATTAGTCAGACAAAAATAGATTTTTATTTTTCATCAGTCAACATAGAGATCTGGTAGTTTCATCCTTCGATATCTATATATATATCATCAGTCTGGATGATGAAAACAGGAGTACGGTAAATGGCATTGATGTTATATAACATTCATGGTATATACCCCTATTAGTGATATCATTTCTACGATACGAAATGATGATACTATTTACTTAGATAACGTTATCATCCATTACACAGTGCATTCATAAAATTACTAATTGCAATTTGGACTTAGATAATAATCTAATAACCTACACAAATAAATGGTAATATACATGACAATAAAGTACACCCAATTATACTATTATAATAAACTTAATCACAATAAAAATCATCGTAATATCAGAAAAGTTAAAAATAATATTCGTTAACTTTCAAAAATATCTTTACATTAAATGATATATAGAAACATATATATTGTAAAATAACTAATGTATAAGAGAAAACAATATCAAACATAATTTGGTTTTATAACTTAATAGATTTCAAGAAATCAAAACAATTTTTATCTAGTATTTCAAAGCGATTATGGAATGTCATGATATATCATATCATCAATATAAAGATATCTTATATAATAACTATATAAAAAGTTAATACTGTGTATATTAGTGAATAACATTATCTATAGTTTCTTTAAATCAACAGCAATATTAGGTTGCATAGTCCCCACTTTTTATACTTGAAGATCACAAAACTATAATATCTATTATTGATAACTATATACATTGATTTAATATCAAGATATAACAATGCATTTATTATATTTTTATTATTGTTGCAGTTATTTTTAATTTAAAATAAAAACTAAATAGATCTCTATTCGAGCGGCTTCGAAGGGACATTAGAGCCATATATGGTTATAAGTGAAAACTTCATCTAAGTTCCTGGATGGGATGAAAGGACTCCACCAAATAAAAATAACAAATAACAATAACAATATTATGAACAAATAATAACAAATATTAAATATATTTATATAGAACCCGGTATTATCGAACTAGTATTTTTAATATTAATTATTTAAAAACCTATATATAGAATAAATGAGTAAAATAGATTTTAATATATATATATCAGCAAAACATTATATAATTTAATATTTATTAATAAAAAAGGAACCCTATTATAGATTTATTTTCTCTGTTATTTGTAGTATTTCATTTAAAATGTGTTACCTTATCATAATAAAGGTGATTATTATTATGTATTGATATAAGATGTATTCTTTGTATGTGTATGGACATAACGCCTATTATGTATAGAGAATAAGTTTTAGCTTATCAATTTTATTAAATTAATATTAACGTGAATTTATATTTGGTGATGGGTCGCTGTGATTTGTATACATACAAGTCGGTCATCGAGACGGCTCGACAGGAAAGTGTCGGGTACTCGGCATGCGTTGTATAATAAATAATGATAATAATAGAAATGCGCGTTTACACATTATCATAGTAATAATAATAGATAACAATTAGAACATAACTTTTCATCGGAATACAATCCATGGATTCAGCGATTTTTAATACAATTCAGCAATGTTTAGATGTAACTTTTTCAGTTGTCTCTTTTCGAATAGGTCACATCTTTAGAATTAGTTAAATATTGTATTATTATAATATAATAATAATTATCAATTTATTAAAATATCAGTTAGGATAATTATAGACAATTATTATAATAAATAAATGTTGCGATTATTTTCACTATATTAAAATACGTATTATGTTATATATATAAAGCGTTAGTTTATGTTAGATATAAGATAAGATAAGATAAGATAAATTTTATTATTGTAATCATTATAAAATAAAAACAATAAACGGAAAAATAAAATAGTCAGCAGACTTTCGAGGTATTTGACCTATAATATACTTATAATGTTAGTAGCGGAGAGTGTATCAAAATAGCAATACTATGTGTAGAGGTATTGGGTGATATCGCTAAGGTGTACCTCAATTGTTCAGGCGATACTGGAATTGATTAATTGAATGATTGATAATTTATTTAGAATTGATCCCGAATTATACATATGAGATAGTTTTTCTGTTAATTCTAGAATACATCCCTCAAATCATTTAGTATCTTTTCGTACACCTATCTTATGTATTTTAATAAGTGTATAAACATACATATATATATATATATATATATATATATATATATATAGGAAATATATAATATAAACTTTATTATCATTTAATGGGATACCATAGTATGTACATAATTTCACACATTTAAATGTTAAAAGGAAATATATACTTCTATTTAACATTAATGTTAGATAAATGGCAAAATTGTATATAACTTAAATGGTATTTTTCCTCTATACATTTTTATTAGCTTTTAATAATATATAGTATATTTCAAAAGAGACATACAAATTCACATTAATTTTGTACATATATTTCTATACTGTTTTTTTTATAAACTATTTATCATTATATTTATATAAATATAATATCATACTTTTATGTATATATATTAAATATTGAATAACAAATTAGTAAGATATCTAATAGTTTTATCTACACAACAATAATTAATATAATTTTATAATGGTACGTCATATCAAAATGTGTTTATGTTATTTCTAGATAAATTACATTGCTTATTTGTTGACAGAAAATTATATAGTCCATATTTGTTAATATTAAAACAATGCGTTACCCCATTAAGGTTATTATTGCATCGGAATTAGAGAATAACTTTAAATACTTATAGCATTGTGAAATGAAATATCTAAACAAAATATTATATTAATAAGGGTTTATATATTAAGTAATTTTGTAATTAAGTAATTTTGAGTATATTTTAGTAAAATGAAATATCTAAACAAAATATGATATTAATAAGGGTTTATATATTAAGTCATTTTGTAATTAAGTAATTTTGAGTATATTTTAGTTTAAAAATATTTTTAAATTACAGGACAATCATTTGAGTTTAAAAGATTTGTAAAATATCTCTAGAGGAAAGTAACCGAATATGGACAGCGCCCGAATACGGACACTCTTGGTCTCAGAAACCATAAATCCTACAAAAAAATGTTTAATGAATAAAATAACTACACTACAAGTATAACTGACCTACGAACACAACTGAACTGGCCATCCGTAAAAAAATATCTCAACTTAAATTAATATCCATTCTTCATTCCCTACTGACTAAACAACCTGATTACCTTAATAGACTAATTTCTCTCCATACTGCCCCATGCCACTTACGATCCTCTAACCATACGGTCCTGACTGAACCATCCTATCGTCGGAAAAAACTTGGGAAGTGTCGCTACTCTGTTTGCGCCAGCTACCTTTGGAATCAACTACCTTCATCCCTCAAAACCATCAATACATCAACAACTACATTCAAATATAAACTAAAGAAGTACCTCCTTTCCATGATATTTGAACTTGAAATATATTCGTTTTCGACACGTTGTACACTTGTCTGTACTTACTATTACATTTATTTATTGTTTTTTATATATTATTGTCACACTATAAGAATTTTATAATTCAATTAGTGTTTAAATAAAATCATCATCATCATCATCAATATAAACTATATAACTCTAAATAATAATTTTTATTTTTGAATTAATTAAAATAGTGCTGATATATCCAATAAACTGATTTTTTTATTCTGTTTTTAAATTTATGAAAAAAATTTCAACTCAAAACCTTCTCAAGAATATACAAATGTATCGATATAAAATATAACAATATATTATTAAAAATAAAGCATTCTAAACACTATAACATAATTGCTATATTTTTTATCAAATATTAATTAAGTTATATGAATATATCTAGAGGTCATATAAATCCCTAATACGGACAACCTAGATGTATTAATACGGACACCCTATAACAAATCAGCTCGCAGCGTGTGAACTATTCTGATTTTCGTAAAAATCACGTGGGTTATAATATTAATACCACAAATTAAGCTACATCTAAAATATTATTATTTAGACACTTAATTTGTATTAATTAATAAAATAATAAAATTAATAAATTAATTACTAATTAAATAATATTAAATTATTTATAAAATTAATTACAAATAATATAATTTTAATTTATATGATTGGTTCATCAATAATATATAGTTTATCCTAGTAGTATATAGGGTGTCCGTATTCGAACATGTTATCTATTGAATAAAAAGATTAAATATAATTTTAAAATAACAATAATATCTATAATCATATAATATTAAAATATTGTAATTTTTGAATACAAATATTAAGTCATAAAATGTTGAATACAACACACATATTATAGTGAACATTCAAATAGTATATAATGTATTTCCAATAAACTGGTAAAGATGTAATTCAATAACTTAACACTATTATATGCATTATGATAATATAATTGAATGCAAACTATTATAACTGTAATTACTTACTTCCTTAGCCCCTTGACTGTATGACTGTAGTCTACAACTTTCAGGGGGACATGCAGTGAGGTAGCAGCACAACTAATTCACTGTTGTAGTAGAACATAAGACATCAAAGCTTCAGGTCTGTCCAGCATTAGATGTTGATCATGAAATTCTTGTACGGTCTGACTCTTCTTCTTCTTGTCAACATCTTACTGATAACATATTTCTGTTCTTACATCCTACTGTTAATATAATTGTATAGAAATATTTCATACTTTCCTATGTATTAAAGTTGTGTTTTAATAAAATATGCTACACTTACGATTAAGATATAGGATATAAATAAATAATGCAATATTAATCATAATTCGATGAAATGCAACTCGGCCCAAAAATCCTTTAAGGGCGGGTAAGAGTGGGGGCGGGTGGGCGGGCTAGACGTGTTTTTATATCGTTATACTAACGGTATGTGTTCAGTTTTGGGTTTGGGTTTAGCTATATAACGCCGATACTGAAGGTTATGTTATCCTCGCCTAGAGAATAGGTCAGCTCTCGTGTCCTCGGTGCAGACACACGACCTGCCTATTGTTAGCCACACCAAATTGAAAAGTCGCCTTCGCTATATTCCGTTACCTAATACATATAGACATTAGTGGCGGGTAAGTCGTGTTTAAATAAAATATTACAATTACGATTACGATATAAGATGTAAATAAATAACTATGCAAGTAACTATACAAGACTATGCAATCTAATATAATATTAAAATTTAAGATATTGGTGGATATAAAAATTAGATAATATAATATATATAATATAAAATAATATAAAATATTTATGTATACTAATATAAATAATTATTTAAACAAATATAAATAATTGATAACAACTAAAATAAACATTGCAATTGTAATCATGATCATTATTGATATGTGTAATTTTTGAACTATTCAAAACATTCCAACTTGTAATTTTATTATGTAACTAATTATTGAATATACACAGTGCTGGAAAACTATTAAATCTAACCTAAATTTGCACTTTCACTAGCTATCTATGTACTTCATATATAGTACTTGCACTAGCATATATGACATTTAATTGCTTTTTCACATTTTCGCCATATTACTTTCAGAACTACACTTTACAATCAAATAGTACTCACAATCGCACTATATATAGCCACACTGACCATCATTGAAAATATATTTGTAACTAATATAATAGTGTTCTCTATATTTACATATTATTTTATATTAATTTATTAGTATACTTATGTTTTAATTAAAGTTATAATTATTATAATCATCAACAATAATCGATTTAAACAAATTACTATATTATTCTTTAACTAGATAAATATTAAAATAAATTAACAATATATATAGATATTAAAAAATACATAGACATACATTAGTCAATGATATACATTAGTCTTGAAGAAATTCATTATAAATAAGACTTATTAATCGAATCAAATTATTAATCGTAATCATTTTATAAATAAAATTTCATAACTTGGGTACCCATTATTGGATATCTAAAGAAGTATACAATGTATACAATACTATTTTGGAATACTAGAAAAGGAAATATGGATAACAGTGAAATAAGACGTATGTACTGATAATAATAAATCTAATTAAATATATATATGTATAGTATGTTAAGAGAAAAAGATTAGTTATTAATAACTAGATATATTATTTAGAATACATAAAAAAACAATATTTAAGATATCTGTAGGCAGTGGGACGTCAAGACTTAGTTATATTTATCTAATGTAAACACATCGCAATAGAGAGAATGTCACCTATATATGTGTAGTCTTTAGTAAAGACTCTTTACCTATAGTCGTACGACGATGTACAATGTTTAGTGACGGAATTTATATGGAAAATGAATAAGACTGTGAAAACGATATCATTCTGTAATAGGGGTGTTATATCAAACGTATTATAAACGTAAATGTACCATTTCATATAATATGTATATGGGGGTGCATATCATAATAAAAATTAGTATATAATAAAGTAGAGTATATACTATATACTATATACTATATAGTATAAGTATATTATAGTATACTATATAGTATCGTATAGTATATATTATAATATAGTATGTATTATAATGTAAAGTATATACTCAACTAATACTAGGGTAATACTTTAGTATCAACAGTCGACTAACATGAATATATTAATAAAGTTGTGAACAAATCTATTAATTTTGTTATATAATTTACATTAATCATGTGAATTGGAATTCTATTGTTTAATGTGTTAAATTTAAATTTTATAACAAAAATAGTAATATATTGTGTGAAATATAAAATAGGGGTAAAATATAAAATGGGGGTGTTGTATCAAAGTACATATAACAGCTATGATGCAATATATCTTCGATAACATTGCTTTACCCTGATAAATAGCCATTAGTAGTCAGTAATTCTTCTATAATTGTCTGCTTAGTACTGTGAAACATTAGACACTGGATTTAAGGACTTCCATCAGGGAGTTAGGCCTCTGATAATCATTCATATATGGCAGGTAATCTGTGAATACATTCAAATATAAATAATTAATTTAGATAATATTAAAATACCGGCAAACCAATATGAATTTAATTTAATCACGAAGGGAGATTTACGAGGTAAAATTCATGATATGTCAAATACTGATTTCGTATGAAAAAAATAGAAAATATTTTATTTTTGCCATGCCTAGGTAAAACATAGGACATATGAATGTTGTCATTTGAAAATTTGTAAAAGGCAAGTACACAGCAACACACAGCAAAACTTTGATATTGCAAATAGTTTACGGTTCAGGTGAATACTATATTATACATATATATAAGTATTTAGGTTTGTCACATATTATTATTTAATATTTATATAGAGATATTATAGAAATAAATATAAATTAAAGTTTTAGAAATATTAAATGTTGGTTGAAAAATAAAACAGTTATTTAGAAATCAATGCGAAGTAATGCCCTATATATACATTGATAGGTATTGGTTTCAGGGTGATTGAATTAAATATTATTAAAACAAAAATAGTAGTATCACAGTTATTGTTAAGTGATACATTTGGAAGAGTATTAAAAATATAAAAGTTAACATAGGAATATATATATATATATATATATGTTATCTTGTTATCAATCATTGTATTAATATTTACATGCGTAGATTATCATCTGAATCTATCAACGTGATACCAGCGTAGTTAAGAGTGATTTTGAACATGATGTTGATCATAGATTCGGCTGCTTCATATGATTCATTTAAATTTGAGTATTGAGAATACCCAACAATTTTTTTTTTTAATTTAGGTCAATATTGGCCCTGCGAAGCCATGGTCACTTTAAAATACTTGGTCACTTTAAAAAAATTAACATGGGAATAGATATTCAAATTCCAAAAAAAAAAACAAATATGTATATTTTTCACATTTATAATTATACTACAATCATGACATTTTCAGAATATGTGTAATGTGTATAGTTACTATGAATGATATAAAATTTATAACACATTTAATTTTATATCCAGAATTTGTTTTGACCACATAGTTTTTTTTACAGAATCGTTATATTTGATAAATTTATATTATATATAATAATAATAATAATATAATTTATTGAATATAGAAAATAGATATTCAATATGACATAAAACAGGAGATAAAAATAATAGTACGAAATAAAATAAAAGTGTTAACATTATTGATTTACATATGCCATTTCTTAACTCGTATATGCTAATGATATGCCAAGAAGGCCGCGACAGATCTCAGCTTTTAGGAAAGGGTGAATCATTTCCTATGCCGTGGGGAGGAAAATTTGACCAGTAGATTCCACGCTGGCATCCTTACTCCCCGATACCCGTCACAACTACGCGTAGATATTTGTCTATTAACATAAGAATAAAATGATTTAAGGTTATTGTTAGATAGTGCTCTAGCTTCAATGTTATAGATGTAATCCGATATGGTTTCAGATAACTTTATTTGATATAGTCTCCATTTAGCTTTAATATTTGGTTTATGTTTATTTTTATATAATTTCTTACATTTCGAATCAAGTTTTTTGATGAATTTAGGAAATTTAAATGACTGTATAGTTGATAGGGGGGAATTATCATTGATTAATGTCTTTACAATTTCAATAAATGTTGTTAGTAATACATCAGTAGAATCTTCAACCTTAAGAATACTAGACCAACTTAAATTATTCAGAGTTTGCTTAACAATATTTAAATTACATAGTGAGTAATTAAAATTACAGTTACTATTAGTCTTAGATTTCATTGTAATAACATTTGTATTGAAAATATTAGCAGTTATAGATAAATGATCACTAGTAGAAGTATTGTAGCTAAAAGGAGTATCTATACTGAGGTTAAATATACAGTCATCATTAGATAAGACCAGATCAAGGATATTATCTTTTCTAGTATTGTTAGTTACAAACTGGGTTAGAGAGGTAGATATAACAAAATCCGTGAATATTTTGTCAAGTGGGTTACTAGGTATGGGAGAATCACCATACCAGTTAATACCAGGGAAATTCAAATCCCCTATTAGAATAAATGTATTAGAGAGTTCAGTATATTTAGACAGTATTTTACATAGCTCCCATGTTATATCATAAGACATATTGGGTAATAAGACATATTGGGCCTGTAAACAGAAAATATAGTATAGTTGTATAATGTTATAGCTAGGAGTTCAATATTATGTGGATTATGTATAGTTAGAGCATAAGAGTTTAAATAGCATTTAACAAAAATTAATATCCCACCACCACGAGAAGATAATCTATCCTTTCTGTATATAGTATAATTAGATGTGTTAAAACATAGCATAGCGTTTGTGTAAGAGTCATTTAACCAAGTTTCATTAATAATAATAATATCATAAGTGTTAGTAGATAGAATATAAATTAATGAGGGAAGCTTGTTACATATACTCTGTGCATTGGTATAGAATACAGTAATATGTTTATTTTCTAGTCATTTAGATACTTGATCAGGCATATGTTTGTTGCTGTTATTAGATTTAGATTGTTTGTTGCTATTATATGTTTTTTTCCAGTTAGAGTAATCAGTATCACTGTAAGTAATAGTTGTATTCCAATCAATTATGTAATTTTCATTGTCTATTTTATAGTTTTTTAATTCATATGATAGTGTGCTATTGTTAAAAACGCAGCGTATATTTCCAGGTAGGGCATTTGCTCCTATTGGGAGAATAATACGTTTAAGACGTTCGTCATAGGATAAATCGGGACGCAGAGATATGTTATCGTATTGAGTGTCTATCAGGATGTTTCGAAAATGTGCTTAGTAATTCCTTTACAGTGATACTATCATTTAGACATATTTTAACTATTAAGTTTCCATTATCCGTAATAATTTTTTGTTTAGAGTATGCTTTTTCATCTACACCTAGATCCTTCTAGGTATTTGCTTGTTCGTCTTGGGATAATCCAAATATTAACAGTTTTTTATTAAGATTAATTTCAATAGCTATTTTATTACTTATTGTTTTTGCTATATAATAAAAAACAATTCATTAATCACTATATATTACAATTTGGATGAAAAAATAATAACTACCATGCATTTCTTTAATTTTGTTAAAAATCATCAATAAATTACCACTTTTTCTGTGGATTGGTACATTTACAAATTTTAAGATATTTTTTTTCTATATTATCTTAAGATGTTATATTTTAACGTACAATTATTATAAATTAAAAAAAATATCTCTTTATAATTTTAATAAATTATCAAAGTGAGCTTTTTTTTTTAATTATTATTATTTTAAAAACCTCCATCATACCAATATTGAACCAAAATGTATATCTTTTAATAAAATAGTATCATGAACATCATATATATAGAATCCACTATGAAGCAGTATGATCTGTAAAATAAAATCAATCTTAGCGTATGTACGCCTAGTGCCTGGTATCACCCACATACATTACTGCGTGGCCGTCTCGCATGACAGCCCCACACAGACAGCTGCTTATATATAGAGGACCTAATAAATACATAATCCTTGACGTTTTACTCCTTATATATACTGAAATATATAACAATATATATATATATATACAGTGAATAATATATAATAGTTTTTAATAATAAATACAAAGTACTAATACTAACTGATGATAATAAAGGACACAACATATAATAATATAAATGCCTATTTCTCAGAATTAGCTATTATATATTTAATCAATAAAAACCTGGTTATTATTGCTTTATATGAAATTTGATTAAATTCTAGGAATAGCTTTAATGTAGCTTTAGGTTATATACATAATATCACCAGCACTTATTATAGTTATAAAATCTCATTTTATTAAAAATATATAGATAATTTCTACATATAATAACTAATATAATGAATTAAATATAATGACTAATAGAATATATTTATATAGTTTATATCATGCCATTTAGTATTTATATTTGAATACAACACACATATTATAGTGAACATTCAAATATTATATGATGTAATTACCACTATTATATGCATTATGATAATAAAATTGAATGCAAACTAATATACCTGTAATTACTTACTTGCTTCCTTAGCCCCTTGACTGTATGACTGTAGCCTACAAGGGGGACATGCACTGCATGTCATGCAGTGAGGTAGCAGCACAATTAATTCAATGTGCCAGTATAATACAAGTCATCAAAGCTGCGGGTCTGTCCAGCATTAGATGTTGATCATGCAGTTCTTGTGTGGTCTTAATTTTCTTCTTGTCAACATATTACTGTTCTAAATATAATGTAATTGTATAGAATTATTGCATACTTCCCTATGCATGGGCTATATACAGAAATCTAATATACAATTAAAGTTTAAGATATAGGTAGATATAAAATAGATTATATAATATATATATATATATATACTTATATAATTATAAATTATTTATTACAAATAAAATAAACATCTCAATATAATTATCAAATTATAGCATGTTGTTTATATTAATATATAAATATATTTATTTTTTGAACTATTCGAAGCATACTTTGTAGTGATGTAAAAATTGGTTAAAAAAGAAGATGTCGAAATCTACGAATAGTTGAAATTTAACAAAATTTAGATATCAAATACCTATCTATTTATTACCTTAATACATACATACATACACACACATACATGCATACATATATACATAAATATATAAATACACACATACATATATACATGCATGCATACATAGATATATAGTATATACATATATACATAAATAAATACATACATACATACATACATACATACATGCATGCATACATAAATATATATATATATATATATATATATATATATATATATATAATATACAAACACATACATCCACTAAGATAGTTAATAATTACACCTATTTCTATACATATATGTAGAAATTCTATACATAGTAACTCTATAGAGTTATGAATCATACAATGTATCATACAAACATAAATTAGTAGGTATTATATAATATAATTTAGGATATGTATTTAGTTCCTCCCTTATCTATCAATACATTTTATAAATTCAAATAGCGCATGCGTCACAACACTACATATATCTTACATAGTTTGGAACTCTGATCGGCTTCAAACTTTTAATATATCAATAAATATTTAATAATATTATATATTATATTATTAGTATATATTTTTTTAACTATTCAAATTATTATATAAATATTCGATTTAATCGAATAGTGAAATTAATTATTCGATATTTTCGAATAATTGAATATTTATTTATAAACTATGTGAAATTTTAGAATAGTTAGATTATTCGAACCTAAAAAGGGAACCGTTTACATCACTAAAACCTTGTAGTTTTATTATGTTACTAATTATGTAATATACATGTGTATTTATTATAAGTATACACTATATTCATATATTTTTTATATCAATTTATTAGTCAAATTAATCTTAATTAAAGTCATCATTATTAATCAAGTGCGACATTCGATAAATCGATTTAAACAAATTACTATATTATTCTTTATAATATATATATATATATATATATATATAATTTAACTATATATATATATATATATATATATATATATATATAGATATTAGAAAATACATTTGAATAGAAGTGTTGTATTCATTATAAATAAGAGATAAATGAGATTCTAGAAATAAAATGCAGTTTGTGAATTTGATTGCCATCATTAGGTAAATAACATTTCACAACTGCGAGTATCAATTATTCGATAGTATTATATATATATATATAAAGAAGTAAAATATGTGTAAAATACTCTCTTGGAAAACTAGAAATATTAGATAAAATTTGAATGAAGTTATATATACTGATAAAAATAAAGCACAATTATTAATTTACTATAAATTAATTAAAGTATACATTTGTATAGAATGTCTAGAGGAAACTATTTGTGAATGTATTGATAATTGCATACTTATTTAGAATGAGTAATCAAAAAATAATAAATAGATTACTATATAGTATATGGTAAAGTATGTTATATAGCATAGTAAAGTATAGAGTATAGTATAATATAATAGATAGTATAGTATAGAATATAGTTACTATATTAGAGTATAGTATATAGTATATACTACTGTCAAAAAATATCGAGACGAGGCTATTGGTAATGATAAAAATACAACTAGGTCCGTGTAGATAGTCTTGCCCAAAGAAACTGAGCTTAGCCGAAACTATTATAAAATTTAACCGAGAAGATATGATACTTTTTTAAAGTTCATGTATAAATGTATCTATATATTCTAAAAAGTTTCCTTTAATCTATGTAAATAGCCGTTACTTACTGGGTTGCAAAATATAATTTGCATATTATGTTGTATCGTGAAATCGGTGAAAAAATAGTGTAAATTAAAATTGATAAGCGGGACCGATACTGCATCTATGTTTTAGATTTGAACATTATTTTCATCACTGGTATATACCCTCTAGTATCAACAGCTGACTGAACATTTATAAATATGATAATAAAGTTGTGAACAGTAAAGCTATTTATTTTATTATATAATTTACATTGATTCATGTAAATTGGAATTCTATTGTTTAATTTTTCAGTGAAAATAATTTAAATTTGAAATATTATAAAAAATACTCACGAATATATAAGTTGATAATTACCCAGGAACACGAAACATTTCATATTAAACATTACATTTCTTTGAAGGAATTTACCATTTCGATTTAGTGAATGATTGATTTAGTGTTTCGGAAAAGTATTTAAATTACTACCCATTTACGATACTAATTTTTATATATTTTATATTTGTTATTTTATTTTGGTGGAGTCCTTTCATCCCATCCAGGAACTTAGATGAAGTTTTCACTTATAACCATATGACTCTAATGTCCCTTAGAAGCCGCTCTTATGTTAATGCATCCAAGGTTTTAATGAGAGCCGATCATTTATTTATACACAAGTATATAAGATCATTTATTGTATTGGTCCGGACATGTGTCTGATACCTTAGCCAACTAAGCTACAGTCAGTTAAATATATTGAATCAAATAATATATTTAAAAATAAATTTAAAAATTTTTTTCGCATTAATCTGAAATTGTAATATTAATATATAAATAATATGCCATATATAAATATTCGTAAATTTATTTAAAATTTGTTATACAAATAATGTATATATAATTTTTGGAAATATTCGATCAAGGATAATTACTTTAATATCATATTTGTAACTTTATTTTATAATGCTATATAACATGCTATATGATTAAATTATGTACAGGGATATATTTTGAATATTTACAGATGGATAGAAATAACTAATATTTTTTATAATAATCATTGAAAATTCAACATAAAATAGGTATTTTCTGTGTAAAAGTTAACAAATAACAGCATTGCCTTAAATAGAAAGAAATACCCATCTTGTCCTAAATTTTATATACATATTATCGAATATATGTATTATGTTGTAGCAGTCAATATAAATATCAACATATATCTAAAGGTGATGTCATACTTATGATTATCCATGCATAGTTGAAAATATTCGCTAATAGCCGCAGTTTTTTATAGATAACACATATTAGATATTTACGAAGATTCGCAAATGTGGCCCCATAATTGCAATAAATGGTGTAAATAAAATATATTGTATCATCATTTAAACTAGGTAATAAATGTAATATTTTGTAACAGTTATTTTCTAAATTTTACATCGAATATTGTATATTAATTTAGATTAGCATCAATAAATTAATATATGTACGATATATTTTACAATAAATATAATGAAATTTTAGATATGTATTTATAGATAATAATTATTTTATTCTAGATAAATTCCTGGTAGAAGTCTATATTAACCATCGATATAAAGAAAGTGGATAAGCAATTGAATGTAGTGTATGGCACTATCTGACTCACTACTTTTTATTTATAATAATATGTATTTATACATATATATTGATAATTACTACCAATTTAAATGTACTATTTATACTAAAAATAAAATTATATATTTAAAATACATCATATCAATATTGCTCGTAATTTTGTGTGTTTAAATTGAAGATATCATACTATTTTATTGATATTTATAATCTAAATACATTGATATATATATAGAAGTCACTTTAATCTATTTCAATGAAAAGCCTACTGTTTTAATATTTGACATATATAATATGACTAATATCCAATTATAATCACTGATACCATTTTGTTAATTTATCGATAAAAGTGTTATTCATGTATCTATCTTTTAAATGCATTGCGTGCGTCAATTGCTTATCCACTTTCTTTATATCGATGATATTAACATGTAGGGTTGTGAGTTAATAAAAAACACGTTTTAAACAGACGTTTTAAACGCGTTTTAAACCGTTTTAAACATAGAATAAAAAACGAAAAAAACAGAAAAAACAAGAGACATACATTTATACATATATTTATTTAATTGTTAAAATTAAAATTCAATTTGACAAATAATAATTTATCTGCTCTTTTTTTTGATATAATAAATTGTATAATAATTGAAAAATGAATGATTATTTAATAAATGTATAAAATATGTGTATACAAATATAATATTATTATTAAAAGTTAAATTAGATTTCTTTTATGTTTTGATATAATAAATTGTATAATAATATATATTATGTTTAATATTATATACAAAAATAGTATGAATTTTCATATTTTTTTAATAATAATATATTAATATATAAAAGAAATATGAAAGTTCATAATATATATTATTATATGATTTATTATATCAGAACATAAAATAAATCTAATTTTACTTTATTATTTATAATAATTTATTATAATATAAATATGAAAGTTCATACAGCTTTTATAATATTAATTATATAATGTACATATATCTATAGATTGTGATACAATCTCAATGTCTATAACATTAAATAATACAGAAATACTTAGTGTTATATTGTAACAAAATAAATATTATAATTATTATAATTTATACTAATGTATAGTTTGACAATATGATTTAATAATGCTAATAATACAGATAATATATTATTTGAATTATTACTGATTATTCATATAATATGTACTTACTTTATTATTATTTTATTATTTAACAACATATCTACTTTATTTAAATAATTTTATATTTTGTAACAGAAAAAAACGGATAAAAAACGAATTAAACGAATTAAAAACGAAAAAAACATGTTTTAAACAAACAATAATAAAAAACGCGTTTTTTAACAACACTATTAACATGTAATCTACAACATTTTCTACGCTACTTATTAGATAATCTAAGTAAGGCTGAGCTATGTAGTATTTGAAATTATTTTATAAATACGTTTACTCGATATTACATTAAATTAAATTGTTAATATTTCTAATCACATATTTATTCTATTTTAAATTTATAATTAATTATGTTATGTTCTATAATGATTTAATAATATAAAATTGTATATGAAATTCTTAATTCTATCTCTTTCTCTTGATATAAAGATTGATACATTATTAATATTAATTTTGTTATTTACTCGCCTGCTTCACATATTTATAAAATACACCTTTACATATAAATTTTTACATTGTTCCATGTAAACAATATATTGTACGATAAAATATATAATGTATTTTATACACATACATTAATTAAATATTAAAATAAAATATGTGAGGATATGTTATATTGTTATTATAAACATAATTATGGTACTTAAAAAATATCATTTAGAACAACATTATATATTGTATAACAAACCTTTCCTTCAACTAGAATATTATTATGCAAGCTAATATTTAGTTTACAAATTTATAAATAAAATATAAAAATAAACTAAAATTCAAACTCTAATCCAAACCTAAATCATCATTTTATTGTCTTAGGCGATATATTATATGTTGTATATTATCCTGATACGTTATATATATATATTTATATAATATTATTATTATAATAATCATTATATATATGTAATTATATTAAACAAATTATTATCATAAATAATAATATATTATATTATTATAATAACGGCAAAGATATAACTCTCCATATCTACGCAAAGTTATTAATATTCATGCGTCTCGCTGCAAGCAGAGTATAATCACTGAAATAGGTTTAGATTTGGTGTGGTTTCTATAAAACAATATTATTAATTCTCTATTTAATTATATGCAATATAAATTAGATTTTACTCGCCACATATATATATATATATATATATATATATATATATATATATAGAATTTAAAACCAATATATCCTATTGCTTTGTTATATATTATTAATGAACACTTAGTTTTCATTATAAAATAATAATGTAAATCATATTATTTTTTATTTTAAAAGTGTATATAATTTTGATACAAATTTACATTATAATCCATATCTAGTTCCAAAAGTTAACACTATATAGATAGAGCTATTGGTTTTGTATTTAAAATTGAATTACACAATTTGACGTAAGTTTTATATGTTTCTTTGGAAAAATATTGGATAACGGTGTATGGACTAAAGGAAATATTATTTAAACATTTTTTATTTTAATTCTAAAAATGTATCGTATAGATTTATTATTCCCTTATATTATTACTAAGATAATATAAGTTAACTAAAATAAAGGAATTCTGCTCTCTTTAAATGATTACTTTTTGTACTTCTAACTAGATGTTTTTAAGTGGTATATTTAATTATATTTCAATGATTTCAATATCAGAAATATCAGATATATTCATTTATTTGTAAAATAAATGCCTTCATATTTTTAATTTTGTTTAATTTAGATATCAATATTTTATTAAAAATACGTATTTATTTATATTATTTATGCTGCCATTCCAAATAATATAATGTGTATTAAATTATATTATGAATTTAATCATATTAGAGTAATTTATATAAAAACGAGTTTTTACATTGTTTTTTGTTATCAAATTCAAATTTATATGCCTGGATCATGAATTATGATTCATGATACAATATGATAAAATCACTCAAGTATAAAATAACAATTTATTTGATCATACTCATATTATAATAATTATAATGATTTATTCAATAATTAATATTTATTAAATATGATAATAAAGTTACCAAATATTTTTATATCGCAACGTGATTAATATGCATCCATCCCGTTATAATCAATAGTATCGAAATCACTGATATAAATGTAGGTTTGCCGCGATTTTTATACTACAAAGTTGTCATTGCTTTATTAAATTACATACAATATAAATAACTTTTACTCACCACATAGATATTTATAGCATTTAAAACCAACATATCATATTGCTTTGCTATATATTAATAATGAAAACTTAATTTTAATCATATAATTAATAATTTAAAGCATATTATTTTTCATTTTAATGTATAGTTTGATACGAATTTACATTATTATAATGATTATAAACAAAACATATTTCGAAAATGTACACTATAGGTTGCGTTGTTGGTTTTTGTTTTTTTATTATATATTTAAAAAATTAAATACATTATTTATTTCTATATATTATATAGTATTAATAGAATAATTATAAACCTGTTATTAATAAATTAAACAAATACAATATAAATATTATTAAATATAAATTTTTAAAATATTCAAATTTATTAATGTATCAATGATAATAAATTTATTAAATTATATAATGGTATATTATAGGATATATCAAGATCCAAAATATAATAAACTATATAAGAAGTTAACTATATAGTTAACTGTATAGTATATAATATTATATAATATTGTATAATAAATAAGGACTGTAATACAGTCACTGTATTATACAGTCTGTAGGGGAGGGAAGGGAGTAGTGGCAGATAATTAATATGCCTCAGAAGATTTATAATATATCGATAAATACTGAATTGTAGACTCTTATTTTGTTGAATTAACTAGAAATCATATAGTTCTAGAATACTGTGATTTCACTTTTATATATAAAGTGTTTAACCTAATAATATAAACGTTTTATTAGGTATTAAAAAAAGTACTCAAATAAGGCAATGCCGTAGTAGCAAGACCTCCTATAACCATAGAGCTAGAGAGAAAGTTTCTCTCTAGCTCTGTGCCTATAACCGTGGTTATAGGAGGTATTGCCAATGATGTAAATTTAGGAGATTTTTTACTGTCTCGAGATAATCAAATACTAAAATATACTGTCTCGAGATAATCAAATACTAAAATATACTGTCTCGAGATAATCAAATACTAAAATATACTGTCTCGAGATAATCAAATACCTCGATGAAAATTTATACCGATAACAATCACAAAGTATTAAAAAAATAAGAAACAAATGATTAAATTATAATACTATTTATTAATATAAAGATTTATTAATATGTAAAAATATTAATTTGTCAACTAATTGTGGCAATATACGGTTTAACCGATTCGTCAATATGCAGCTTGCAGAACTGAATACTCGCTCGGATGCAACTGAATTCCTCGGATACATAGGTATCATTTTGCTAAGTTAGCCAAAGAAGGGATACGGGCATCATTTTCTCTATACCAACTCAATGGATTAGTATTGGGTCAAGTCACTGGCATTTTCATATATTTGTCAAACTCATCCTCCTCCTATGATAGATTATACATCTTATATATCTTAGCTAACTATATAAATTATATAAACTATATAAAATAGATAATTTGATGCCGATACAAGTAATTATGATGACGAGATAGATAATTTTATGTCGAGATAGATAATTTGATGACGAGATAAGTAATTATGAGGCTGAGATAAGTAATTATTATGACGAGATAGATAATTTGATGACGAGATAAGTAATTATGAGGCTGAGATAAGTAATTATGATGACGAGATATATAATTTGATGACGAGATAAGTAATTATGAGGCTTAGATAAGTAATTATGATGACGAGATAGATAATTTGATGACGAGATAAGTAATTATGAGGCTGAGATAAGTAATTATGATGACGAGATAGATAATTTGATGACGAGACAAGTAATTATTATGATGAAATAAGTAATTATGAGGCTGTGATAGATAATTTGATGACGAGATAAGTAATTATGAGGCCGAGATAAGTAATTATGATAATGAGATAAATAATTTGATGACGAGATAAGTAATTATGATGACGAGATAAGTAATTATGAGGCTGAGATAGATAATTTGATGACAAGATAATTATAAAATATTTATATGATATGTATTTATAATTTAAGTTAACGTATTAAGTTGCCTTAATCAAGTACTAATTATAATAGTATAAGTTAAATTAAATTATAAATACGCAATTATTATAATATTATTCTGATATTGTTCTGTATAATAAATATACCGTGATTTAATTATATTTTATTATAAAATATTTTACTATATAATAATTTTACCGTAAGTTAACTATATTTTATTATTACATATTATAATACCGCATATAATAATATATATATATAATTATAATTTATGTAGTAATGTATATTTTCAAAATTAATGATATATAACAATATAATTGTAAAATAAAAATATTTATTTTTTAAATAAATATTTGTTAGAAATTGTATTATTTGATATTTAAAAATAATTATTATGCTTTATTATAACTAATAAATTATATCACTAATAAGTGTAATGTTACACCATCAGGAATATCATTCTGTTTTACTGAACAGTTAATGGAATTACATATAGCAGGCATTTTGTATGACATATTATAAAATTGTATAGTTTAATATATCATATGATGAATTTTTAAAATCGCCATTTGCTGTGACCCTGTACGACAAGCGCGAAACGTACAGTGTACGTTTCGCGTTTGTCGTACTTTTCTCTATGGCGATATTAGTTGAATCACGTCTATTCGTTTCTATGTCTAATATAGACATTTTCTATGATATTAATCTGTGAGTATATTAAAATTATCGTTCATTTGTTACAAATGAACTATAATAATTATCGTATATTCGAATTATCATAATAATTATAATAATTATGATAATTCGAATATACAAAAATGGGGGGTCGGTCTGAAACGGCGCCAATATTTAAAATAATACGAATTTGATTGACGTGTGGGGGGCGTCGCGCGCGCGAAACGAATTGAATATAGGTCATGACTAATTAGTGATAGCCGCTATGTGGCAAATATTCCTTTGATGTAAATCAATTACTAAATGTATTATATACACAACTTTTTTACATTTATAAACTGTAGTTTATACAAGTTGCTTATATACTCTATGCTATATATATATATATATATAATATATAAAATGTGACAACATACTTATTATTTTAAACTTATTTTATAACTAGTTTATATATTATATATATATATATATATATATATATATATATAATGTGACACCATACTTATTATTTTAAACTTATTTTATAACTAGTTTATATATTATATATATATATATAATGTGACACCATACTTATTATTTTAAACTTATTTTATAACTAGTTTATATATTATATATATATATATATATATATATATATATATATATATATATATATATATATATATAATGTTACAACATACTTATTATATATATATATATATATATATATATATATATATATATATAGCATAGAGTATATAAGCAACTTGTATAAACTACAGTGTATATAAATGTAAACAAGTTCAACTTATACACAACTTGAAGTTGTGTATATAATACATTTAGTAAATGATTTACATCAAAGGAATATTTTCCACATAGCGGCTATCACTAGTTAGTCATGACCTATATTCAATTCGTTTCGCACGCGCGACGCCCCCCACTCGTCAATCAAATTCGTATTATTATAAATATTGGCGCCGTTTCAGACTGTACTCCACAAAAATGTGGTATTATTTTATTTTGAATGTATTTAAATTAATGTTCATATTAAAGAGTTAAGTTTTCTTTAATTAATAATATCTAATAAATATAATTTATAACAATAGCTTATAAAATATCTGAAATAATTAACTGTGTGTGATAATAAATATGAACTTACCGTTGATTCCAAGATTAATTTGAAAATTTAATTTTTAAATAAATTGTAAATAAACACCAATAATTATTAAAAATCCAGAAAAGTTAATGTTATTGTAGCAGAATTTGGTAACTATCAAAGATTTTTCGAAGGTTTTTTTTTTTACTTCGCAAAATCATTGTAACTATGTCAATAATTTTGCGAAGCATTCCTTCGGAAAATCTTTGTTATTAAGTAAATTATCAAGATTTATTGCTTTTTAAAAGTATATTTTATATTACCGGGTACCCGAAAAAAAACGGGTACCCGGTATTTTATGGAAAATTGCAACCCTGTCTCATCAAATACTAGATTCCGGGTCGGGTACCCGGTATTTGAACCCGTTTTTACATCACTAGGTAGTAGTGACCGCTAGTACCAGAAAATGCGATAGGTGTCTCGTAATGTATTCAATTTATATATTTTTAATTATGTAAATTTAAATAATTATATTTATGATGCATACGCACCTTATTTTATTCAACGATTTAATTATATATACACCTACTTTTACACATAAATAAGCATAAATATATATAATCATGTTTTTTATCAAAATTTGACAACAAATTATTATACAATAAATTATAGTAATTATTTAATTATTTAAAAAAAAATGTTTCTATATATTATAGATATTTTTATTATCTAAATATTGTATATAGAACTTTTTATCCTATCAAGCAATCCTATTTTTTTTATCAAAATTTGACAAAAAATGATTATACAATAAATTAGAGTAATTATTTAATTATTTAAAAAAATGCTTCTATATATTATAGATATTTTGATTATCTAAATATTGTATATAGAACTTTTTATCCTATCAAGCAACATTTAAGCGTTAATTAAAACGGCAACTACTGCGTCCTCGGCCACTATCCCCTTCCCTCCCCTATATAATAATAATTAATGTTAATTATATTTGAATAAATAGACAGCTGATAGATCTCTAATTAGTAAATCCATTATTATGTAACGTATTTGAGACAGCCTCTGGTTTCATAGATTTTTGTTTGACAAATATTAGATTTATTCTGCTGATAGATATATTTATAGCATAAGATGATATATTCAGATATTAAAAGAAGGTTTTTAGAAATGAGTAATTTTTAATTTGCAAATAATTACATAAAAAATAACCATTGATCCAGTGGACCCACTAGAAATATGTGGTGAGATCGAATAATAAAAGTAGTGTAAAAATCAAACTCATACCATAAATCTAATAAACAAATAATTATATAAATTCGGAAACTGTTGAAAAAATCAATAGAATATTGGATTCAATAATAACGTACCTTAATAAATAAATATATATAGGTGTAATAACCAGATGCGAAACTTAACTGTTAATATAAGGGGACAAAATAAAAAATGTAATATATTGGAAAAAAATCGAATATTTATATATCTATTTATTCATAAAAGTTATTTTTCAAATTTAATACTTCTTATTTCAAATTAATTATTTATAAATTACCCTAAATGGGGTATCCCACTATAAGTATTTCCGGCAACTTGCCGGAAATATTTTAACTTTAAAACGATTTTCTATCAAGTTAACTAAAATATTAATGGAGAACCCCATTACTTTCCGGCAACTTGCCTGCAATTATAATCACTTTATATGGGGTATCCCATTACAACCTGTAAGAAAATGGTTTTAAAGTTACAATATTTCCGGCAAGTTGCTGAAAAATCTTATATTGGTATACCCCCTTAATATTTCATCTATGTCTAATTTGTCTTTGTGTATATTGCAAATAATTATCGTATTTAATCTTCTCGGCATCATACTATTTCTTAGCCATGTCTTTAATCTTCTTAACGCACTGAAAGACCTTTCAGCTTCACACGAAATTGCAGATGATACCATAAGTAATTTTAATAGGGTTTGAATGTCTGGAAAAAAATGTATAACTTCATTAGATATCATTTTAAAATTTGTTATAATATTGTTAAGATTTATGTTGTTATAATTTTTTTTATAACCTCTAATTTCGGCAAATTAAATCTTCTTTACATAACTCTGGATAGTCTTTTATTATATCAATATTTTGTATTATATGGCAAAGCATGGACAACTATGGAATTTCTGATGATATTATCAAAATAGTACGGGCTATATATATAATACCTCGAGGGGATACGTCTTCATGTGTATTACAATCTATAATATATATATATATATATATATATATACTAATATATATATATTAGTATACATAGAATTCTATGTATACTAATATATATTAGTATATATATTATAGATTGTAATATAGATTAAGCTATAGCTATAGTATACTATATATTGTTTTTTAAATTGTTTTATTTTGGTTGAGTACTTTTTTCACATCCATGAATTTTGTTATAGTTTTACTTGTAACACAATAGCTCTAATGTCCCTTAGAAGCCGATCTAGTGTTAAGGAATCCATGTTTTTAACGATATCCGATCATTAATCGGTATTACATAAAATGATATAAAATCACTTAGGATCACCTATAACTATTATTTTAAAACCTATTTTAAAATACTGAGTGATTGAACTCTCATCATATAACACGTATGTGTGTCTGACGTCTTAGCCAACCGAGCCACACATTTAATGTTTATATTCCCATAATATATTCCCATAATATATTCCAATAATATATTCTGTATAAATATAGTGTATGTAACCCTCGCTTGTTATTGGCTCCATTCTACTTCACTGAAACGTCTATATACTACCTATACCTCTCATACACATAAGTGTATCTTGCCATATTTGATAGAAATAATTTTAAAATGTATTCCTCTCATTATATTGAGCATGTAGAAAGAACAAATTTGTTAAAACTAATTGGAGTTACCATTACTCTCTAATGTAGGGAATCAATGGATGCAATTACTAATGCATTATACATGTGGTATTATAATAGATTAAAAACAGAATCATAATCTGATATTATTTTCTATTTTAATATAGGGGAAAGTACCTAATACGGACACTTTAACAATAAATGGTCTTAATATTTTACGTCCAAATTATTTGTATTAAAAAATTACAATATATTAATATTATATGATTATAGATATTATTGTGATTTTTAAATGTTATTTATTTTATATTACATTTTAATATTTGTATTCAATAGATAACTGGGGTGTCCGTATTCGGTATACCGAATATGGTATACCCATGTCCGAATACGGACACTGTCCGTCGGACACCCTGTGTTATAATACGGACACCCTGTATACTTTAGTATACTAGATAAACTAAATATTATTGATGAACCAATACGATAATTTACAATTACATTATTTATAATTAATGTTATCAATAATTTAATATAATTTAATTAGTAATTAATTTATTAATTTTTATTATTTTATTAATTAATAATACAAGTTAAGTATATACATAATAATAGTTTTAGATTTAACTTCATTGGTGGTATTAATATTATAACGCACGCGATTTTTATGAAAATCATAATAGTTCATACGCTGCGCGCTGATTGGTTAAGGGTGTCCATATTAAGCATAGAGCTAGAGAGAATTTCTCTCTATAGAGCTATAGCTCTATAATATTAAGACATATATAGATTATCCGTATTAGGGACTTATATGACCTCTAGATATATGCTTATAACTTAATTAATATTTGATAACAATATATAATTTATGTATATAATGTTTAGAATGCTTTAGTTTTTAATAATATATTGTTATGTTTATTTATTTTATATCGATACCCTCAATACATTTGTATATTCTAGAGAAGGTTTTAAGTTGACATTTTTGCTCATAAATTTAAAAACGTAATAAACAAATCGGTGTATAGGATATATCAGCACTATTTTTATTAATTAAAAAACAAAAAATACTTATTTAGACTATTTATATAGGATTATGAATAATGAATATTGTATTCATTAAACATTTTTTGTAGGATTTATGGTTTCTGAGATACCGAGAGTGTCCATATTCGGCACTGTACCGGACAGTCTGTCCGTATTCGGTTATTTTCCCCTATGATATATCATACTTTATATAGTAAATTAGTTCTATTTTTACAATTACGTTATATAAATAATCACTGATATTTATAAATTCCACTTCTGTAAATATTGTAATTATTACCAAATATACATATATTATAGAAATACTTATATATAAGTTATGTGTGTCAATATACGTAGTGTATACACTCCTAAAAACCTAATTCATAAATATTTATATTAATATATGATGTTATAAATGACCATATATGGACATAAACAAACCAAGGTATACTGTGGTACGTATATTGACACATATGTGTACATAATTATTTACGTTACTCACAAATACAATGTTTACCAATTATACGCTACAGACGGTGTTACAAAATATTAAGCCCCGCCCCTTTCACCTATTTAACGGATACGTTATCCCGCGTCGACGGTAAGTTTATCATTGTGCCAATATTAATTATGATAAATTCGTCAAATGTACGCACTATAATAAGTTTAGAAGTTGTCGAACGATAACGTATTTTATTCATTAGATATAATTCAGTCAATCTAGTTTAGCGAATAATATTCATTATATATTAATATTAGTATTTATTATAATATTTAAATTTATATATTAAAAGATTCTATAGAATATAAATTAATATCTAAGGAAAGTAAATAAACAAATAACAATAAATAACAACCTATATATAATTAAATTTAGAATTGTAGATAAATCAAGATGACTTTAGATGGTTTGTTAACTTTTTCATTTTAAATAAAATATTAAAATAAACTATGATATATCTATAGATGTACATTTATAATATATTTCAATTATTATAAGTAACAATAAATAACCTATACCAATTGAATTTATATATATATATATATATATATATATATATATATATATGTTTATACCTATAGATACAAATACGCTATAACGTAATACACATTCATGCCGAAAGTGTATTTAAATAAGGGTTATGATTCATAACTTGTGATCACTATATTACCTAAAAGAATGTCTTTAAGTTGTAGTGTTTATTTAACCATTCAAGAACGACATGTCCTTAATTAAAAAAAATTAGAAACATAATAGTATGTTCACGAATATATATATACATATATTGTATGCATACGAAATGTATACAATTCGTATATGTATGTATACATATACATATATTAGAGCGAATTCGTATTATAATCACATATATTACTCACATACAAATATACAAAAACATAATATATATATATATATATATATATATATATATATATATATTGTGTTTGTATATTAGTATGTGAGTAATATATTACTCACATACAAATATACAAAAACATAATATATATATATTGTGTTTGTATATTAGTATGTGAGTAATATATGTGATTATAATACGAATTCGCTCTAATATATGTATATGTATACATACATATAGGCATACCTCTATAGGAAGTATGCCTACATAGGAATACCTACTATATGAAAATACCTAATGCATATGATTAAAACAACATGTGTATGTGTGTGTGTATTTTTTCAATAACTGCATTATCTAATAAGTAATTATAAGTACATACTTCTGCTACAGAGAAACATATAGTACTCTCTCATTGCAATACCATTTGTCGACGAATTACTGTCTTTCAATATTCACCCGAGAGATCATAGAGCTATAGCTATATAGATAATTGTTTCTCTTTCTTTTTCTCTTTATAGCTCTGTGCGATCTCTAGAGATGGATGAAATGGACGGACGGTATATATATATATATACCCTATAGGGTACATCACATCAATACCGTGATTTGTATCGACATATATAGTGTATCGGAATTACAGATATATTTATTTATTTACAGATTTATTTAATCAAATATATTTATATATTGTATCGCCACCTATATTTAAATAAAGTGTCATTCATATAAAACACATTAAAGTTATTTAAATAACTAATGTAGTGATACCTATTATTTAAAAAAAAAAATGATTATTTTTCACCCTTCGTCAAAAATAGGAGTATTTCTACTATTATTTGCCATTCGTCAAAATATAGATTTGGTTTGATCCTCCTGAATTCGGAAGCCGCAAACGGTTAACGGATGAACATCGAAGGACGGCATTTCGACAGACTGAAAATGAAAAACTATTTGTATATGATAACCCCAAGGAATGTCCTTGATACCCCTTTAATGATCGGGATATGTGACATTATATTAGTGATATATTTTATTTATTTATTTTAAAATATTTTATTGACTACAAAATCACGTGGTGGTTATGGGCGTCATATGGAGGAAACAAAAATAAAATAAATAAAACACAATAAAAATGAAGGAAAAGGGAGGGTAGGTTACAATGTTAATAGTTATATCTATTTGAATACATATATGTATATAGTTTACATTTAAATATTGACAGGGATTTTAAACACCTAATTTCATATGGAAGAGCATTTCAGTGTTTTGGAGCTACCACAGAGAAAGTATCGTAAATAGTATGTATTCAGAAATGATGTCACTTCATAAATGTATCTATAGTCTGCTAGTTATTACTATTGTTGTTTATTACCGTATTATTGTATTATTATTGCACGCTAAAATACTTTTACAATTAAATAGTATTTAAATAAAAGAATATAACATTTTCTATCTATATTAACATCTCCGTTATAGTATACAAAATATGAAAAAAAAATATAATATACTATAGTATAGTATACATAGTATATAGACTATATAATATAGTATATAGTATATATAGTATATATATATATATATATATATTATTATACTATATAACATAATAACTCCATATATGGATGTAATAACTCCATATTGTATACAATTAACACATGTATTATAGGAAGCTATCAAGGACGGGGCATTGTATGATACTATTATTAGTATATTATTATTAGTATACTATTATTAGTATACTATTATTAGTATACTATTATTAGTATACTATTATTAGTATACTATTATTTGCATATTATTATTAGTATACTATTATTAGTATACTATTATTTGTATACTATTATTTGTATACTATTATTAGTATACATACTAATACCTGTCCTTGATGCTATAGCGTGTCGAGTTAATTCGTTTTTATAAAAATACATATGTAAAAAATACATATGTATAAACCAAAAGTTTAACGACAATCAAAATGTAAATTTTAGTATATAATATAATCTAATGTAATACATTATATAGTGTATTTTTATTCATTTTTAAATTATTAATTATTTTAAATAAATCATAGAATGTTACCTCCTCACTGATGTGTATCAACATGTAAAGTATACATTGTATACACATATGCGTATCTACAGTGCACACTATACTGTATACGAGATATTTATATATACCCGATATATATATATATATATATATATATATATATGATATATAACTAGTTTTTAGACGTATATATATATATATATGGTTAATATGATTAAGAATATGATAATATGATCTCAGCAGTTTTAAATACACGTCTAAAAATAGTTATATACAAATTCACACACAAATAAACAATAGTATATATATAATTAATAAAACTATGCTGCGTATGGTTTATATGATTAAGAATATGATAATATGATCTCAGCAGTTTTAAATACACGTCTAAAAATAGTTATATACAAATTCACACACAAATAAACAATAGTATATATATAATTAATAAAACTATGCTGCGTTTAGTATTCTCCTCATTATGACATACTAGATTGGCCCTCATACTATATAGCCCTATATGGCTTTGATACTATGGTATCACGTTATAGCGATACCTCTATTGCGTCACTCTATTGCGTCACCCTCACCCCACTCTTGCGTAACACCCCCACAGCAAAGACAATAGAACACCTGATAGAGGCGGCTAGAGCGGTATCCAGGCACGCGTACTGTCCTTACAGTAAGTTCCCGGTAGGGGCAGCACTGCTCTCGGAAACTGGCGACATCTTCAGCGGTTAGCATCCGTTGTGTGGGTGGTGTTGTGAAATGTGCCGTATAGTCATGTACCATTATATTATACTACTTTATATATTTATCTATATATCTATATATTTTATTTATAATTTATCTATATCTATATATCTATATATTTTATTTATATTTTATTTTATATATCTATATATTTAAAAACTACCGGTAAATATTCAGGGCTAATGCGTTATGACTCATAACGGATGATTCATAACGAATGATGCATTAGCCCTGAAGATAGTAGTAAATAGGTTCAAATCCAGTCCGGACCAATACAATAAGTATTAAATAATATTTAGCATTGAACTTATATAAGTGTGTATATAAACTGATCGCTCTCATGTAATAAGATATATTAGGGTCGTAGGCTATAGTTATAAATGACAAAATTAAAAGTGGGGGATATATCTCAGATTCATCAATTATTACCATATAGGGGAAAGTCCCCGATTACCGACCCCTAAATGATTATTTGTAATAACGTATTCAATAATAAATATATTTATATGATTTTGTAGTTAGAGTAATATTATGGTAATGAATAATGTGGCTATTTTAAATGTTTGATATAAATATATTTACAAGAATAAACAGAGGGGTCGGTAATCGGTTACATATGTACCTAATACCGACCCCCTTCTCCTATTACCGACCCCCTACAATAATAGTACAAATAATTTTAGTATTATAATATCCAATAAAATATTAGATATACATAAATATAATTAATTATAACATGCACGCAATTTATTTTTTATTGAAATTATGTTTTATTAGTAATATTAAATTTAAACTTTATAGTAATTATATTAAAATAGTGTATATTATTATTTAATATTTATGTATTAATCAGTATGTATATAATCAACTAGAATCATGAATCCTAAATCTATATCAATGATACATAAACAATTTACGACAAATTTCAACGTAAAATACGGATCTATTTTGATTGGATATCATAAATCACATGGGGTCGGTATTAGGGTAATTTAGGTGGTCGGTAATAGGAAAATCACATGGGTTGCTATAATTAAGATAATATGTATTCAAATTAAATTATTTTTCTAATAGTTATAAATATTTTATTGATCTACAATATTATGCAAAAAATTAAGTTTTCTTTTAATTAATAATGTATTTACAATGATTTAAAAAAAGTTATTATTCAAATATTTAAAACAGAATAATACATTTGATCAAATAACAATTGTAGGATTAAATATTTTTTTAAACATAATACTTATTCATATTTATCATTAAATTACTAAAAGTTCATGTATATATAATTTTTTGATAAAACTTATAGTTACTGAGATACGAGAGGGGGTCGGTATTAGGAGGGGGTCGGTAATCGGAGACTTTTCCCCTACTTTGCTAAGAAGATAAATCTATAATATCACGTGTAGATTGCTTAATATGATTGAATTGTATTGGGTTGCACATACAAATCAATGTTGGATATAATTATACTACAAAGACTATAAATTGAAGAAATATAATATTTATAAAGAATAAAATAATTTGTAGATCTTAAAAGTGGGGGTATATTTCCATTACTTTTATATTCTATTGACAGTACTTATCATTATATATACCCTATGAGGGATATTTAATTAATAGTTAATATTTAACTATATATAGTTAGTAACCATTGGTTACTCAACAAGCACATAAATAGTTTACTTACTTTTTTTTAAATACGGACTTTTTATATCAGATAAATCATTCCTGACTATAGCGTTACACTATATTGTCAAATAAATTGTATTATTGTATTTTTTGATTAAATATTTATATTCTATTTAATAATAATTCTAATTTATTTAAAATATACATATATCAATGTCATTTATAATCTTTTGTGGAAAAGTATAACCTTAAGGTTTGTTAACAATTGTTGTAAGTGGCCTTGTATATATTAGGAACTTAGGTTAATAATATATAAACCTAATATATTAAATTATAATTTACAATTATTACTTTTCTATATATACTACTTCAATAGTTACCCTAGTAACGCCTGCAACCCCCACCCACACCCCGTTCAGGATGTAACGTCGAGAACGCTAGCTACCCTAACGGTTCGTGTGCGGAGAGAACCGCTCTCGGTGTAGCGGTCAGTCAAGGTCATCGCAAGTTCACCGCTATCGCCATTACCAGGTGAGCTATTGACACGTGACATTACTGTGGGCGTGTCTATATAGTATGTGTTTACGTCATCGATATAAAAGCTTTCTTTATATCGATGGTGTGTATACGTGTATGATGTGTTGATATACACAAATGTTATCACGGTTGATAGATGTTGTGTATATGTATTGAATAACATACATGTTGTACGTATTCGTCACGATTAGAATAACGAACATATACGATGTGTGTAGACGCGATTTAAAGTAATGTATACACTTGGTATCTAATACTCGCGTGTAATACATGTAATACAATAACTATGTGTTATGTAATGTCATAACATGGCAGTTCATGATTAGTTACGCCATTGCGCATAACTGCACTTATTCAACTTAAGTATGGTATGTATGCCCTACATTGTGGGGGTGCTGCAACATGAGGGATGAGAGGAATGACCCCCCCCCACTTTAAAATCTAGGGGACCTCCTATTGATATTGGACCCCTCCCCACTTTTACCACAACATTTATTTTGATTGGTTGGTCCCCTCTACATACAATATCGATCCAGAGCCCCAATAGTATGTAATGTAATGTAATAGTGCGATGTAATCACGTCGTGCATGCATATACGCGACACACATAACGCGATAGATTAGCCGCGATAACATTACCTCGTAACCTGTGACGTAACATGTGACGTAACATGTGACGTAACACGTGACGTAACGCCTCACACCACAGCGACATGGACAAGGCGATAGTACCGTGCGGAAGTTGTCGACAGATATTAGCAGAGGTTAGTGCGCTAGTATACGTAGTGTGTGCGCGTGTGTGAGTGTGCGTGTGGGTGTGAGTGTGTGTGCGTTAAGGGCGATCATATAATATTGAAAATTTACAGATTAACATTGGACTATGTTTTTCTTAATAAATATACCCTTAAAAGGAAGCACACACATTTTTTTTATTTTTATTAATCTAAGCTCACACGACAGCCTCGTGAAGTTTAACATGAAATACATGTTAAACTAACTATAGTTAGATACACAGTTTGCTATATAAAAAAGAAGTTTAAACCTTTGTAATGAATAATTTGTTATCAAATTTTAACACACTATTTATTTTATAATAATGGAATAGAAAATATAAAAAATAGAATTAAAAAAAAAAATTACTGGAAATTTCTTGGAATTTTCACAGTTCACATGTAAAAAATCGTAAAAAATGACTAAAAAAAGATTGACAGTATGTCGTGTCGTAAAAAATGACTAGCAAAAAATTGAAGTATATATATATTCTTAGAATTTCAATAGCTATAAGATGCGATGTGTCCACAAAAAAAATATTTCTATGATCACCCTTAGTGCGTGTGTGTATGTGTTCGTATGTATGTATGTATTACATATAAATGTCATTTTCTTCTCTTGTATTAACCACATGGAATTATAAACAATATTATATAAACCACGTAACACATATGACGAAGGTCTTATGTCGTAGTGATATATATATATATATATATATATATATATATTCTAGTATATCAATATATTATCAGTATATATATATACTAGTATATATAGTATATATTACACCATGTGATGTAAATGATGTTCAAATCTAAAACATAGATGCAGTCTCAACCTTATAACTTATCAGTCTCAACGTTTAGCATTTTTTCACCGATTTCATCATCGGTACAACATATATGTTACTATAGTATGTACATTTTACAAAGTATAATAATACATACTTTGTACACTGTACAATTTACATGATATTTAACAAGATACTCAGTAAAGGCTATCTCCACTGATTACATGAAACATTTTAAATTGTATTGATACATTGATGATACGTGAAATTTGGAAAACATTATTTCGCATTGTTTACATTTTGCAAGAAGCTCGGCTCGGCTCGGTATTAATGACATCACTATTATGTTAAGAAAGTGGCGTTATAATCGCCATATTTTAAAGTACACTGTGCTATATACACACTAGTATATATATTAATAGTTTATAGTATATTATAATGTATTATATGATATTATATATATATATATATATATATATATATATATATATATATATATTAGTGATGCAATCGAACTTCAGACTTCGAACTTCGAACTGATACTCAAGAATTTCGAACTGATACTGATACTCAATAATTATAAAATGTCGAACTCGGACTCGAACTAATACTCGACTATTTCGAACTGATAATATACCGATACTCTGATAGTATAGTCTATAAGGTTCGATTGCATCACTAATATATATATATATATATATATATATATATATATATATATATATATATATATATATATATACATATACATACACACACACTATTGTATATATTCCTATAAGTAAATCTATGACCCCGCAGTTTCACTGGACATGGTGGTGATCATGACCTCTGGTTCAGGAGGTTACGAGACCACCACGGTACGGGACCTACTGCCAAGGTCATTCACGCAGGCAGATGTGTTCAGCGTCAATAACAAATAACACGTGTGTGTTGTAGACGTGTGTACATAAGAACTATTGTTATGTATATTATGTATTGTGATTATGTAGATTCTGCGTAATTATGTATACAAAAAAACTATGATGTTAATTAAAAGTAATATGTATAAATAAACTATAATATATATTCTTGTTTTTATTTTAGTTCATAACTTATCTAACCCAGGGTAATAATACTGTATTAATAGGTGTTAGTTAGTTATATATAATATATTAATACATATGTTAGTATTGATTTCAATGTGTAACTTACTATTATATAAATATACGTTTTCATTGGATTGAAAGTAAATATTGAAAATAATGAAAAGATATAACCAATAATACTTCAGTTGTATTTAACACACGTATACGTGCATATATGTACAATTGTAGAATTAAATTTCATCGAATAAAAACATCTAATAAAAAACAAAAATTAAACATGATAATACAAATATACCTAAATGAATTTAGGAAGTTACGAATAGGAAAAAATCAATAGGTGAGATACTAGTATTTAAAATAATACTAATTGTGGAAATGGAACGTATATCCATTGGAATATTGTTACATGAGTAGGGAGTTGACATTTATCAGGATATTTTTAGTTGAATTAAGATGAAAGTTATTATATAGAATTACAAGAATGTAGGGAAATATTTATAAGAAATAATATGGTTTTTCATGGTATATTAGTTTATGAGTAATTAAAATTATGTATATTGTATTCTATAGTAGCTTGCAAATAAATAAAAATATTTGAGAAGTTGAAAGCAGATTGGTGAATGAATCTATCAACACTTAGAATACACTGAGATGTAAGAGAATCATATAGAACATGGAGTTCTTCAGTTTGTATAAGGGGAGTGATATTATGAAATTATTATAGTAGTCGAAGTGAGACATGAATCACATGATGATGTAATTAGTGTAGATTTTGTTATCTGAAATTGAATTTCTAAGAAGTCGAAGGGAATTTAGTTGACATTTTACAGTTTGACTTATATGGTATACTTCGCTACGAAAGGATAAGTTGGTATAACAGTATATACCTGTTTTTTTAATTGGGGAGTAATTATTAAATATATTATTACAGGACAGGGAAGTTGGAATAGAGATTTATGATAAACGAATAATCTGGAGATAACTTTCATGAGATTTCGAGATATTGAAAGAGAGATAGAGTTATCAGATAGCCAGTTATGAATATTATTATGAAATCGAGAGAGTGGTTTTGGAGCCCCTTCAGAATCTTCAGAGTTGGGTATGTGAATCTGGATATCATCGGTAGTTGTATGTTGTTATGTTAGGATCACCTGTATTTAGGTAATTAATGTCCGGTAGGACATATTTAATGAGAGCGAGTTGCAATAGACATGTGAAGTTATGTAGATAAATATCTGAATGTAAACTATTTCAAACAAATTAATATTAAATTATTATTGTATACTTTAATGAATTCTTCTATGTTAAATTTAAATGAATGTAACAGTCTTTGTTGGTATTTATATTTCAAACATTAACTTGGGATGTAAACTTAACACATGTTAAATTTCTATTTAATAATAAAATATCTAATCAAAGTAAGTACATGCCCATAACATTATCTATATAATTTAGTTGTAATCCTTCATTTGTTCTTCATAGAATAAGGAATTTTTAGCCGATAGTTCCTAAAATATTCCTACATGACTAAATTAACATTAAATTGTAACGAACTTTCGGGTATACCTGGAATATTGTGTGCACATTGTTTAGAATACTGTTGATTGTGGTCATGTTCTGGTAACAATATTTGGATGACTTTTAAATATATTAATATTATTTTTTTATTTCGTTCTTTAATATAAAGGTTGTAGTTTGGAAGTCGAAAAACTATTTTCTGCAAATGTATTTTTATCTTATTTTATATTAGGTATAGTTAGTTTAGTTGTTGTTTGAACAATTGTTTATAAAATATTTGGTAAAAATGTAACAAACGATAAGCAATAATTATTTGTTGACTCGTTTTAATTTGTTGTTAATATTTTATATAATATTCTAAATTATATTGTATTTATATTTACTTTGTATTATTATATTATATGTGTCAATAGTAAAATATAAATATATTCATTTATATTTTTTAAATTTTACAATTATCCTCATCTGTAGTTGTATAACCCTCATAAATAAAGCATTCCAAGACTTCAGAGTCATCACCATATCACCGTAAACCCTATATATATATAGGGTAGAAGATAACTATCTATTTAAATGGATTGTTCTATTTATAATGGTTACAATCCGGGGGTTACAAACCAAGGGTTACAATATGTAAATATTAACTACATTATAATGTATATATCAGACATATCATCAATTATTATGGAGCGATGCCGTACACTGTACGCCGTACAGTAATAAACAGATACATTAATGCCAATTGGCATACATATATTATAAAAAATATAATAATGTTATTAAGATTATTTATTTTATCATTAATTAATTACATCAATGTACAATTTAATTAATTAATTCAAATATTAAATCTATGCAATCTTAACTTTTTATGTAAATAAATAAGAAAATAAACACATGAATCTTTATTTAATAGCCATTATAACTTTAAAACTTGAAATTAAACAAATATAACAATTAAACATTAAATATATCATAAATGACTACACACATATATTCACATCTTTATATAGGTATATGTATGGAGCCTTCTTGTAAATTTGCATCTACACGCCGTTGGAATGAAGCCCAGAGAGCTGTAAAGTATTACATAAGTTATAGATAACAACGTACACAGTAGCTATACATGTACTAACAATTGTTATGGTAATATATATATATATAACACTCTATTGAGAGTGTAGGAAATATACAATCCTACAAATAAATATATAGAATATTATAATGGAATTTGTCTACCTCTTAATCACGTATTGAGCCAAACTAAATAAACTATAAAAACACAAACAAAAATTAATAAGATATTAAAATAAATCTACTTAAAATAATAAATGAGCTTACGATAACATTCAAAGAGCGGACTTCTCGATAACATTATAGACATATTTTCGGTGTATATCTACAACAATTGTTTGATAAATACAGTTTATCTCTCCTTCCCAATGCTTTTAGCTGATCGTTTGGAAATATAGATAATAGTATTCTTAGCAATCTTATCCCAAGTAAAAAAGTTTCATAACTAAAGGGAGAAAAATAATGCCTTTCCATGGAAATTATTAAAATTCTAATCGTCTTTAGATTTTTCACTCTCACCAGTTGCAAAATCAATCTAAATTGCCGCAATATAAATAATATAGTACTCTAGCGAGAAGTGATTTACATCTATAGACATGTATGTATTAATGATATCCAATAAACCCTGTATACGCATTCTATATTCTACACATATTATTTAGTTTCATTAGATTTATTAGTTTCATTAGATATAGCTAATGTATACATTAGCATACATTGCATATATGCACATTAATATTATGTTTATTTAACAATGTTTTAAAATCACTGAAGTGTTTATATTACTACTGTTTACATGCTAGCACACACTGTATATACACTTTCTCTATTCAATATTTTCTATTTTAAACTCTTTATTAATCACTGAATTTAACAAACTTGAATTCCTAGAATTCATAAATTAGTTACATTGTCATTTAACCACTAGATACTGTTATCACTATAAAACATTGCATACAAATATACCCTATCAATCTAGTTTAACTAATGCAGAAACGTACCCTGTTAAATGTTATATACGTGTACAGTGTACACTGTATATAATACAGTGTATAAGCTATCCCAGCAAACTTTTTTTGGCAAGATTTGGTAAGATTTGGCAAAAAAAAAAAGTGGTTAAACCTTTCAATTATACTCTTATTTTATAAAGGGTTCATAATTAATAAGTTTTTTGTAAATTTAAAAATAAAAAAAATTTCCAAAAAAATCCAAATAAATCCAGATAAACTTGGATGAAATTGGAAAATAATAAATCCGGATATTTTTTTTCCAAATAAATCCAAAAAAATCTAGATAAATTTGGACAAATTTGGATTTTATAAATCCGGAAATATTTTATCCAAATAAATCTAAAAAAATTCAGATAAATTTGGATAAAATTGGATTTTACAAATCCAGAAATATTTTATCCAAATAAATCCAAAAAAATCTAGATTAATTTGGACAAATTTGGATTTTACAAATCCGGAAATATTTTATCCAAATAAATCTAAAAAAATCCAGATAAATTTAGACAAATTTGGATTTTACAAATCCGGAAATATTTTATCCAAATAAATCCAGATAAATTTGGATGAAATTGGAAACTAATAAATCCGGATATTTTTTTTCCAAATAAATCCAAAAAAATCTAGATAAATTTGGACAAAATTGGAAACTAATAAATCCGGATATATTATTTCCAAATAAATCCAAAAAAATTCAGATAAATTTGGACAAATATGGATTTTACAAATCCAGAAATATTTTATACAAATAAATCCAAATAAATCTAGATAAATATGGACAAATTTTGAAACTAATAAATCCGGATATATTATTTCCAAATAAATCTAAAAAAATCCAGATAAATTTAGACAAATTTGGATTTTACAAATCCGGAAATATTTTATCCAAATAAATCCAGATAAATTTGGATGAAATTGGAAACTAATAAATCCGGATATTTTTTTTCCAAATAAATCCAAAAAAATCTAGATAAATTTGGACAAAATTGGAAACTAATAAATCCGGATATATTATTTCCAAATAAATCCAAAAAAATCTAGATAAATTTGGACAAATTTGGATTTTACAAATCCGGAAATATTTTTTCCAAATTAATCCAAAAAAATCTAGATAAATTTGGATGAAATTGGAAACTAATAAATCCGGATATTTTTTTTCCAAATAAATCCAAAAAAATCCAGATAAATTTAGACAAATTTGGATTTTACAAATCCAGATATATTTTTTCCGAATAAATCCAGATAAATTTGGATGAAATGGAAACTAATAAATCCGGATATATTTTTTCCAAATAAATCTAAAAAAATCAAAAATCTTTTAAAGGGGTTTCACACCAACTCGAACAACTTCATTTTATATATTTCATAATCGGGATAACAATTATATTATTTACTAAATATGCACAATATATTAGTTCAATATAATAATCATTAATATCAAAAAAAAAACAACTGATGTTATACGAAGTAAAGTTATCGAGGTCATATAAAGGATATACATTTGAATAAACTTTACAAACAACATTAATATTATCATTAGTTTCCTACATATAAATTCCTTATATTCATTTATATTGTTTGGGTGTTTTAATCCTACAGATTTTGTCTTAATAATATCTTCCACAGGAAACAGAGATTGTATTTCTTCGATCCGATTTATAATCTGCATTAATGGATTTTTGCCGGATCGAACCATTTTCTTTATTTGCGTATAATATAAGAGTATGTTATTAATTACTATAGTATTTCTACTTTTACATATATGTATATGTATGTATATATACATATCCCAGTTTAATACAAGTTATTTTTTTAAACTGAGATCAACTTGGAATTATCTCATCTATATTTCGTAATATCCTCGCATGATAATATTATATTTAGTTATTATTTAAATTTTCAGATTAATGATTATGCTGTAAAATGATGTGTCTTGAATATCTATTAACTATTATTACTATTTTGCATGCATCTTTTTTTAGATTTTTATTTCATATAATCATTTCGTATGATAATATTATATTGTATTATTTTTTAATTTTCCGATTGATGATTATGTTGTAAAATTATGTGTCGTCAACATAGAAATGGTTGGAGGAATATATTCGAAAACTGCCGAGCAAGCTAAACATGGTAAGGGTAAGGTATATTACTAATTATCTCAAGTATAAATGTATACTATTTTATAGTGTATTTTAATAATATATGCAATTATTTATATTATATAAATTTAAGAAAAAATTAATTTTAATATATTTTAAATTATCATATTATATATATATATATTTATGATATTTTATTTTTAATCAATGATAAAACCTAATACATCATCATGTATCATTATAAATCATTATATACATATATAATTATGTATTAATTATAATTAATGGTACGAATTATTTATTAAATCACTTAGGCTGCGGTAATTATATAATTTTACCAACTACTGTATATTGTTATATCAAAGATTATATATTTGTTTTCAAATTATCTTTGGCAAATTATATTATATTTCAACCAAGTGCTATCACTCTGCCTATTTCGCGAATTCGTATTTGATTGGCTGTTGAAATAAACAATAACAATCCGCCATTTTAGGAGATTTTATTCAAGGGAGATATTGTTATTTGTTTATTTTTAAATACTTTATATAGCTATTATGTCTATTATTAAGAAAGGTACTCGTTGTTGCGTTATGAATTGTGAGCATTATTCGAAATTCGATACTTATATGCATCATAAGTTTCCGAGGAATAAAGAGATGTTAGTAAATATTACTTTAATGCATATTTATTATTGATATTTGTACCAAATTTCAAAAATTATTTTAAAAATACTATTATAATCGTATTTTTTAGGATTATAACATTATCGATTACTATTTTTGAATTAATATCTATATATATACTTCATTTTATCATATTTTTATTTCCATTAGGTGTCGAAAGTGGGCTATAAATACGCGAAACGAGTCGTTAATGATAATACTCCGAGAGAAGGGTATCGATGGGTTGATAAACTATAAAGTGTGTGGACGCCATTTCGAGGATTCCATGTATAGTAATTCAGACAGGTAACTATTAATTATTATATAACCCTAAATTATTAATTATTATAATAATGATAAATGATATCAAATACAATCATTTCAAATTATTTTCCTATATTCCTATATATATATATATATATATTATTAAGGAAACGGCTGAATCGTGACAGTGCTATTCCAACGTTGATTGATGTAGCTAACCCTCCACCACAACATAAACCACGACGTAAAATTAATAGACAACCAATACCAATTAAGAAAGTTGTAAATGGTTCGTGAATTAGTTTAAACCCAAATATTATTACAAATGCATTTGATTATTTATTTATAGATACAGATACTGATACCGCTTCAGAGAATGGGCTAGAAGATGAAGCTGAAGTTGAGAGAGTTGAATGTGAGCCGATTGATTCTCTTCCCGAAATTACTGAAGTAGAGCGGTTAAGAACACAGCTGAAAGAATATTCTGATATCATTGAAGCTCAACGCAAATTTATGAGGCAACAAAAAAGACGTATCACCATATTAAAAAAATCAAATGGAAAACTTCATTCTAAAGTATATAGGCTAAAATTGACCTCTACAAACCGGAAGAACGATACAGAAACTACCATTAATGAGGACAATAACAATCTAACAAACTTTTTAATACGTCAACAACAGAAAACAAGGGCCAGAGGAAACAGATATACAGCAAACGAGAAGATGTTTGCGCTATCTCTGTGGCATGCAAGTCCTAAATGTTATAGATTACTTAGAAGTACATTTTGTTTGCCATCGATAACAACACTACGAAGGTCCATGCACTCTATCAAATTAGAACCTGGATTTAATCCATCCGTTATCGACGCTATCAAGAAACAGGTTGAACATTATACTATGAAAGATCGATTAGTTTCAATCGTTTTCGACGAGATGAGCATAAAAACTTTCCTGGAATATAATGAAAGAGTTGATTATGTACTTGGTTATGAAGATTTGGGCGATTGTAGAAATGATAGTATAGCTAACTACGTAATGGTATTTATGATACGTAGTATAACCAGTAATTGGAAGCAACCTATTGGTTATTTTCTAACCTCTGGACCGATGTCATGTGAAACAATATGTTGTAAGCTACGAGAAGCAACAAAGCTGTTGAAAGAAGCCGGCCTGATGCCAACACTTGTTATCTGTGACCAGGGACCGGGAAATCGAGGATGCAAATCATATCTAGGGGTACTACCAGACCAGAGTTTGATCATTGAAGGAGATATACTTTTTTTTATGTTTGATCCTCCGCATCTACTTAAGAGTATAAGAAATGGATTATATAGCCATGGTTTTTTTTACGAAGGTGAGCTGGTATATTTTCAAATTATTCGGATGCTATACCAGATCAAGAAGCACGACAAATTAGAAATCGCTCCGAAGTTAACTGAGAATCATGTCGAATTAAACTCGTTCGCCAAGATGAAAGTTAACCTTGCAACCCAAGTACTGTCCCAAAGTGTGGCCTCAGCAATAAGGAGCATCGTTATCTTAAGTAAGAAACTACCGGCAGATGCTATCTATACTGCAAACTTTTGCGAATTTTTTAATAATTTGTTTGACGTATTCAATGGATCGGGCAACAATGATAATGACTACAAGAGTGCATTCAGTATACCATCAAAGTCAGAATATTTCATAAGAGCAGCCATACCTATATTAGAAAGGTTAATATTTTATAAATTTATCTATTTTTAACTATATTTTATCCATATTTTATCTATATTTTATCAATTTTTTTTATAGAATGCGATACAACCAACCAAAGTTCTCTGATTCATTACCCTGCTTAGTTGGATGGAGAAATAATCTGAAGGCACTACTGAATCTATCGCATCACCTCAAAACCAAGTTCGATATTGATTGCATCTCAATGCATAACTGTAGCCAGGATTGTGTAGAAAACTTCTTTTCTCGAATGAGATCAGGTGGAGGTAACCGAGATAATCCTTCAGCACAAGAATTTGTTGCTGAATATAGAAAAGTTTTGGTTGATTCTCTATTTGATCCAGTCCGGGGAAGCAACTGTTCACTTGATGCTGGAGACTTTTTATTAAAAATGCAATCAATGCAAGAAGTTACTACTGATATTGTTTCAGATGAGGTCGATGAAGTCGTAGAGATTGTTAATGTACCTACAGATTTAAAATTCTCAGCACTACCTGAGAATGAAATATTAGACTCGGCTATAAAGTTATGTCTGTATGTTCGCACCAATTTCTGTAGGACATGCAGTGAACTTGTTTGCGTTGAAACCTCTAATATGTTTCCAAGTAATCATATTTATTATATGGATACATCCAAAAATTGTACGGATCGATTATCGTGTAGTTCTATGTTTTTAGTATATGTTCGTTCACTCTATTTTGTTTTCAATAATTGTATTAATGATATTATTTATAAGCGTAATATTTTTAAATTATTTCGTTCTATTGTGAATGCAAGTAATATATCGTTAATATTGTGTGGAACTTGTGTTATTGATAATATTATCAATTATTTTTTAAAGGAAAGGTTGAAATACTTCTTAAAAAAAGATAATTTCGATAAAAAATACACGATAAAAAATGGTGTGGTACGTTCACGTAAATTACTAAAACTTCAGCATATATAAATAAATGTAATTCATCAGTTTTGTTCAACTAATTTTGTAGTCATTAAACACCATATTTATTTACTCTATATTTCTATTGCTAGAAAATATTCAGAATAATTTTTAGAATTTGCAAATTTGCTATCATAATCATTGAATATGCCAAAAGCAAGGCACTGTTGTAATACTTATATACCTAATCAATTATATAACCAGTATGTGAAGTTAAATAATACCCAATAATATTATTATTATGTACTTTATTACATTAAACTAAATTTATTTTGAAATTATATATAACACAACATTATTTACTTTACACGTTTTCTATGAATTTGAACCATTAAAAGTAAATTAATAAGCATTTTATAAATATATATATAGCATAATAATATAATATATATATTCATAGAACACAATATAACTAAGATTGACGTAATTTCAATACTGCTTTATGTATATATAACATATAATTATTCTATATAAACAGTAAAAATCTCCCCATCAATCAAACTTGTTTTGATTTTTATGTAAACAAACAATAATTCTCGTATTACATGGGCAGCATATAGAGTGACAGCACTTGGTATTTCAAAATTATCCAAACAAAAATAAGAGGTAAATAAATTAAGCTTTTAAATAACCGCATTTAAAATATAAAAGTTGTACATTTATCATTCTATATAGTTTATTTTTATATATTAATTAATATGAATAACATAGTTAATTTTACATATTTAGAGATATAATTATACTCTATTTATTTATAATTCGTCAATGAACGATATTTAATATCATAATTATGATAATACATAATTATTATTTAATTTGTATAACCGTTATAATCGTTATAATAACGTAATTATTAAGTTAAATTGAATAAATAAATATTTATATAAAATGTATGGATCAACAGAACTATTCGTCCACAGGTCAATTCCACGGTCATTGTATTACCGCAATACGGTCATAACTATTGGTCCTACACCGTAGGTCCTACGGTCAATTCGATTTTTATTATCTAATATATATTATATAGATAATATATAATGGTTTAGTTATATTAGAATATAAGTATTATATTTGGATTATTATATAACTTATATTAACTGATAACATATATACTACTGTCATTATTTTTATAAAAATCGAATTTACCGTTGTACCAATTGTTATGAACGTATAAATGACCGTAGTATATATGTTATAAGTTAATATAAGTTATATAATAATCCAAATATAATACTTATATTCTAGTATGGTTACTGCACGAGTTGGGAATGGTTTTCAAAATGTTACCAGCAAGTGAGGCTGTCGGCGAACGTGTATACACTATGTCATTTTAACTGTATAATACAGTTTACAATAGATTATATGTTTATACTTACTCATCAATGCCTACCGATATTGATAAAGCTTATATAAAATATATTATATATGGTGACGGGTTAAAACTATAGCGCAACAATAAAAAAAAACGCGTGAGGCCTGAGTTTTATTTATATTCTATATTATATTTATATATAAAGTGATGGTCACGACTTTTCACGATCATTTTCTAATGATCGTCGATCTTTTTAATCGATCATTTTTTATCATAGTCGATCGTATAATTATTTTGATCGTCGATATCGATCGCCGATTGTGGATGTCGATCGTATTATTATATAAGCGTATCAATCCGGGCTGCTTTAAATTGGTTAAGTAATTACATAGAAGAAAAAGATATGTTGTTATATACATTTAAGAAATATGTTAATAGACATATCCCAGATAACGAGGTTTATATAACTACACCAGAACAAAGCGAAACTAATTCAGATGAATTCTATGTTATTGATCATAATGGACCATCCACTTCTAAATCAACGGTAGAAATAGAAATACTTAATTATATAAATAGTAAAAATACTAATTTAGATATGCTAAATAATTATCCTATTATAAAAATGTTATTCATAAAATACAATTCTATACTCCCATCATCCGCGCCGGTGGAAAGAATGTTTAGTATTGCTACCAATATAAATAAACCGAAACGCAATAAACTAAATGATACTAACTTTGAATTGTTAGTTCTATTGAAAGTAAATTCATTATATTAATATTATTTCATTATTAATTAATTCGTATTTCAACATTTTCATAAATAAAAGTTATTATTATATCCACTATTTTGTTATTTCTTGATGTAAATATATATAAATTATGTTTAAATTGTTTTCACGATCGTCAATCGTGATCGTGCCCATCACTGTATATATATTATATTAAATTACATAATTTATATATAGTATATATACTTATATATATATATATAGCACTATGCGCGCTCGCCGCCGCCTCAATTGCTGATAACATTTTGAAAACCGTTCCCAACTCTTGCATCCCCCTCTAGTATAACTAAACCATTATATATTATATATAGTATAGGGTTGATGGTTTTTTCGGTTTTTACGTAAAAACCAAAAAACCCGGTTTTTATCGGTTTTTATGGTTTTTATCGGTTTTTATTTGGTTTAATCGGTTTTTATGGTTTTACGGTTATTACAATTAAAACAAGTACAAATTATAATTTTTTCATAACAAAAAATTAACTAAATTGTATTATTTTCATTATAATTTTAAATATATAGACATCATATAATGGAACATAATTATTATTCAACATTATAATAAATTTAATAAGTTCCTCAGTTAAAAACCATTATTGTTAAATAATTATAAATGAATAGATATCATTTTTATATTTTTGATTCATATTTATAACATTTAATTTGATTATATAATAGTTAAAAATATTATAGTTATTTTATTTGCGTTTAGAGTATTTCGGCTATAGCCACGCCCATAGTCCCACCCATTTTGAAATCGCCGGCTACAGTGTCTGGTAACCGTTACAATATACTAGACAAAATTGTAGTCTAAAATAGTACTTTACTTTATATTATTTAGTAAAATAATTAATTTTGGTAATATTTGGCTATTACATATAAATAACTATTATTAATAATAATGTATTATCATAAAAACTATAATTTAAAAGTTAAATTAATTTTTTAAAAACCGTAAAAACCGACGAAAAAACCAATTTGAAAAAACCACTTTTAAAAACCGAATCAACCCTGCTTTTAAAGCAGTGCTTTACTTCATATTATTTTGTAAAATGATTTAGTTTGGTAATATTTGGCTATTACATATAAATAGCTATTATTAATAATAATGTATTATCATAAAAACGATATATGTTTACATTTCAATATATAAATAATTCATAATTAAAATATTCTGCCTAATGGTGGCGTAATTAAATTTGTTATCACATAATCATTGTATCGTAGGCATATAAGTGTAATTAGATGAGAGTCCTACCCACTCACTGATATAACATATAATGTAGGCAATTATAATTTATAATTTAAAAGTTAAATTAATTTGTTAAAAACCATAAAAACCATGGTTTTTACAACTTGAAAAAACTGTAAAAACCGACGTAAAAACCCATTTGAAAAAACCAATTTTAAAAACTGAATCAACCCTATTATATACTATATATTAGATAATAAAAATCGAATTGACCGGTGGACCAATAGTTCTGACCGTATAAATGACTATTGCGGTCATACAATGACCGTGGAATTGACCGGTTGACCAATAGTTCTGTTGATCCAAATGTATTAAAATATAAACAGAGTATTGTGTCCGTAACTTGATGTATTAACATCGGATAATCTGGTACTATGAATATTTACAAGGCAATTTTGAACTTTTAAAGCGTAGCTTAATTTAAAAATCGCAAAGCTTTTTAAATCATACTAAAAGTCATATGTTTTTACAAATGTGTATTTAAATAATAATTATCAAAATATGTAACAAATGTAATTGGAATTGTAAATTAAATTGTAAAATATAGTATGTATCATTTATTTAGGCCGGTGGTATGGGGGAATACCGATGATAAAAAAAATTAAAAAAATTAAATAACTATAAATAGCAAAGTTCACGTGTGGCGAGCAAGGCGTGCGTTACGCACATTTATTATATATACGAAAATAAAATCTAAATAGAACATGTATATATGGAATAAAACTTTATAAAAATATACATATATACCATAATGGTGACCATTCGTTTTAATTGATATTTTGGGTTATTTGATGTATTTTGTTTAGTTTTATTCATCAGTTATTTTAGCTTCTTTATATCCCGAAGTGAGCCTATACAAAGTAATTAGTAACTACGAATAATCTATTCGCTCGACGAACGCCTTGAGAGACACGCATAAACTTTTTATGTATAGTTATTTAATTTTTGCCTACCATCCGTACTATCCGTGGTATTTTCGTAATATAATGATATAGAATTTAACCATATATATGTATATATATAAAAACTAACATGTAATAATTGTTACAATATACAATAACATGCTATATTGCCAACTATATGAAATATGTATTTGTATTTTTATCTAAAAAACCTATAATAGGTATAATATTTAAAATTATATCAACTAATACAGCATTGATACATACGTACCTGACAGGGAATCCTGCCTAGTATACAACAGAAAATTGAACAGTATGCTCTGAATATGCTGTGATCTGAGTTAAGCTCTAAAGAAGCACCCTGCAACGAAAGTGTGGATGAAATAAAACACCAACTATGTCTTAACCAGGTTATTTTTTTAAACATCACTCTCGTGGTATTGATCCATTCACCATTAAAGCTGATATCACAACAACTACAGCCCGATATCGATCTGATATTTATAGCCAGATATCGGCTGCTTCAAATTATTTTAAAACATTTACTAGATATCGAGCAGATAAAAGTGTTTTATAAACAATTATAATTAATTTTGTAATCTATTTAGATCAGCCACTATCACTATTATAATTCTCAGATAATTATATTTTTAAATATCTGCTACTATAAATCTGATTCCTAAAAGTTATACAAAATAACTTATCAATAAAATCACATATCATATTTATTATAATTATTATATTTTATAATCAAATTTAATATTTAAAATTACATTAAATGTATACTACTAGTTATACACATATAATTAAATATATGTAATAAAGATTAATGTAATAACTAAGTTTTAGCCGCAGAGATTACAAAATATAATCACTTGATCTCTCTAAATAATGATAATTTCGGTTCAAAATATATCGCAAAATTGCAGGTTGTGGTGAGTGAGTGATTTGAATTTTGAACAAAACATGTATTAATAGATAGGAGCTAAGTAAATATCATAGACTATGATTACATAGAGAATATCGAATATGGCCTTTTTTTGTTTTGATTACGATTGCCTAAGTCAAAATATTTTAAAATTATAATAACAACAAATGTATATAATTCTTATAATATATACTACATGTACATTTTCCATATAAGTTTATCATGTATACTAGTGTGTATAATATCGAAACAAGTATTTTTAATTTGACTATATTCAGTAATCAAAATAAAAGGGTATCATATTCGATACAGACCGATAATACTCACTAATTGATATTAAATGATACTAAATCTATAAATATATATATATATATATAATAATTTGGCGCCGGTTATCTGTATTCATATTTTGTTTTAATTTAATTTTATATTTATATTTGATTATTTATGAAAAATTTATTTGTATTTTATCTAAAAAAACCTATAATAATTACAGTATAATCCGAATATTCCTTGACCCGAGCTAAGCTCTAAAGAAGCAACACTGCAAGGAAAGCACTGGATGAAATAACACACCAACTATGTCAACCAGGTTTTTTTTATTGAAACGCGAATCGTGATAAATAATAATAAAAATAACAAAGATTTTGCGTATCTACGTAATGTGATTAGTATGTATACTATCAGCAGTATCGAAATAGATAAATCTATAAATTTAAAAATAAATTTAGGTTTGCTGCGATTTGCAAACTACAATTTTTTCATTGCTCTATTCAATTTTATATAAATTAGCTTTACTCGCTTTTTAATATAATGTTATTTTATATGATCTTATATTAAAATGAGTACAAGAGTATATAGTAGCACTTTGTAGGTATCTTCCTACACTTTTATATTATAAAAATATCAATTAATTATAATACTGTAATATTAATTTTTATAAATAATGTATTTATGAAATTATTTATCATATGTTTATGATATTTCATAACATAATTGAAACATGTAGATAAAAAAATTAAAGTGTATTCATCTATAACCCAGGAAAGGGATATATGTGACCTAAATATGACACCAATACCCTACATTATTGTTATACTCCTATACCCTAATTAGGGTATAGGAGTGTAAATGTTAATTATGTGCTAAATTTGTCTTCACTGTACCCTAAATTAAAGTTTATTAGTACCCTAATTTTTAACCGTGTTATGTTACTTTATTACAAAATATATTCTGTTGATGTTTATATTAATTGTAAATAATTACAGATAAATATAAGTGTAACTGTAAAGAGATGACGAATGGTGAAATTGATAGAAAAATTGCGGCAGCCTTTACATCGATTAAAGTGTGTTCTAATAATGGTTAATATTACAATTAAAATTATATAACATTTATTTTATGTATAAATTAAATTAAAACTTTATAATATAATTTGTTGTAATATACTTCTCATATCTATGGAATATATATATATATATTATAATAATAATATTTATTTATTAGATATTTTTTTTCAATAATATATCAAATATAAATAAAATATTCACTTATTAAATGGATGAGTGCTATTCGTTTTATAAATATATTTTCTATTTAATAGATAGAGATAATTATAAGTTTTAAATGCTAAACAATATGCCACACCAAAAAGTACCTAGTATTTCGATGAGGATATCGACGGGGATATCGTTGGTGATTTAAATGAACAAATTATTAATATGTTTGAAATTTTAATTATTTAATTATTTAATACTCAAAAATTAATTAAATATATTAAACAATAAAATATATAAACAATATATAACGAATAGATGCAAAATAGTATATCAATAAAAGTAGTGAACAATAATATTGGAAGGATATCTGGCTAAAGGAGCGGGAAGTGGATAGAACTGGTTTATTATTAAATGATTATTTATGTCTGGTATAAGTAAATAATTATTTTGTGACTTATATTTCAAGATTCTATTTAGAATAAGTATAGATATACCTACATTTTATATTGCTACTTTATTCTCTGTAGAGTATATAGGTGTTGTAAATAATGTATATAATATAATGTAGATCAGGGATAAATCATATAAATATCAAAATCAACACCTATGTTCTGTGTTAGATGACAATTATACAAACATATTTATATACATATTCATTGGTTATTGTTATGCCTTGTAGTGACTCCTGTGCTTATATTCATACATTAGTTTAGGTGTAAATAGAGACTGTAATGCTAGTTTTTAAATGTTTATATTAATATTATTTACAATTTTATTAGATTTTGAAAAATATATAATCCATTTAATATATAAATCATTAGATTTATATCATAATATTTAAATGTAGAGATGTATAATTAATCAATTAAAATTAAATTAAATACATATTTTATTATAATAAAACGAATAAAGTGCTCATCCCCTTAAATATTCTAAAAGTTTCCAAAATAAGAATACTCTTTTTATAGTTATCACCTAGCCAATATATATATATATAATCTTATTATTATCACTAATTATTATAATAAAATCACTAGATAAGAATAGTGTATATGAAGAAGATGAAGAGGAAGAAGAAAAGGACGACGATAAAATGAATGATGAACCATTGCAGGGGGATTCTCCTCATTATTAAAATAAATATATAAATTTAATTCTTATATTTTCTAACCGAATATTTCTAGATTATATCTTGTCGGATATTTCTAGATTATTTACTTGTCGGATATTTCTAGATTATTTACTTGTCGGATATTTCTAGATTATTTACTTGTCAGATATTTCCAGATTATTTACTTGTCGGATATTTCCAGATTATTTACTTGTCGAATATTTCCAGATTATTTACTTGCCGGATATTTCAGGATTATTTACTTGAAGGATATTTCCGGATTATATCTTGCCGTATATTTCCAGATTATTTACTTGTCGGATATTTCCAGATTATTTATTTGTCGGATATTTCCGGATTATATCTTTCCGTATATTTCCGGATTATTGATTGTCGGATATTTCAGGATTATTTACTTGTCGGATATTTCCGGATTATATCTTGCCGTATATTTCCAGATTATTTACTTGTCGGATATTTCCAGATTATTTACTTGTCGGATATTTCCGGATTATATCTTTCCGTATATTTCCGGATTATTGATTGTCGGATATTTCAGGATTATTTACTTGTCGGATATTTCCGGATTATATCTTGCCGTATATTTCCAGATTATTTACTTGTCAGATATTTCCGGATTATATCTTGCCGTATATTTCCAGATTATTTACTTGTCGGATATTTCTGGATTATATCTTGCCGTATAAATCCAGATTATTTTCTTATTGGATATTTCCGGATTATTTTCTTGCCGTATATTTCCAGATTATGTTCTTTGCGGATATTTCTGGATTATTTCTTGCCGTATATTTCCAGATTTATTTCTTGCCAAATTAACCACATGTTGCCGGATTTTTTCCGGATATTATTTGCCAAAAAAATCCGGATTCTGTCCAGAAAAATCCGGATATTGCCAAAAAATAGTTTGCTGGGATACCATGGCCTCCTTTAGCTTATAGAAGCTTATCCTAGATCCTAGTTAATATAAAATATAATTTTCTGCGTAACTCGAAAATCAAATATATATTTAAAAGTAAAATAAACAATTACGAACTACATCCATACCACAACAACAAAGTTAATTAGCAAATATCTCCCTTAACCCTACCCCTATCTATTAAGTATTGGAATAAATCTTCAACAATCTATTATTCATTAATGCGACAAGCAATATCTTATAATCTAATAAAGTTATCCAAACACACAATGTGTGTCACACATCCTTCACTAATCATACTCAATATAATAACTTGTAATATGTAGATCATAACTATAATTAACATATATAAATCAATGCCCCCACTATTCACACACCACTCCATCACCATCTCCTACTTCATGTCCTTCGTCAATTCTAAACTCTTCCCCATACCCCTCATAATAACACCTAATCCTAAAATTCCACAAAAATAAAACTATGACTTGCAGAACTAACTCCACAAACATGGTTCTCAATCCCATCATTCCTCTCTGAGCTTTATTCATCACTAATCAACTAATTGCTCTAATACGATCATGCACTCATTATATCCCTCAGTATGAAATAAAATCGTAATTATTATAGCCTCAATCATATCTCGTGAAATATCAAACATGTCTATATATTTAAAAACCGTGGAATAATTCGTCGCGAAATAACTAACAATATATTTAATACTACACAATATCCCTCAATTCTACTAAAGCGTATATCTACATTTAACATTAACAAAAACCGCGCGAGAATATCCAGCTTTATTCTCACCCATCGTGATAATAAAAAAGAAAAATGTTCGCACTACTTGACCTCTCCTCCGTATTTTATACTATTGACTTTTCCATACTTGTATTACATAAAAAAATAACGTATTACATCTATAGGTGTGACAATTATTGCGCGCAAATGGCTTCCTCATTCATAACTAACAGAATGGCTTCTTCTGTTTTAGTTCACTCAACCAGTTCATCTTCCCGTCTTGTAATACATGATTTTCCCCAATGGTCAGTTATTGGACTAATACTCTTAATATTTATCTAATTTCCCTTTTCACATTATATCTAATTCTCCAGTTAGTTTCCATAATTATTCGCACAATATCCAACTGTATGTTAAATGTACATAATATAAAAACTCACACATGACATCCTTTCCTCTACAATTACTACCATTCACAACCAGCTCACAATTAACTTCTCAATCCTAAATACAATAAATCTAAGGTTATATTCTTCGCCTTCCATTCTGAATTAAAAATTTACTAACACCTCGTCCAATTAATATTAACAGGAATATCATAAAATACTCAACCCATGTAACAAAATATTTCTTTAATATTTGACAGTACTTTAATTTTATAAGACAAGTTTCCCACATCACAAAGTTACTAAACTACCAAATACACTCATGCATTATTCATCATTCAATAACAATATCCATCGGTACTATTATAGTTTCTTCATGCATTCTACCTATATTAGTCTATCGCAATTTCATCCTTACCCAACATCATATATTTTTGATTTCCAAATTCTTTAAAATTCTACAGATAGGTATATTATATTAAATATTAATATATATATTAAATATATTAAACCTATATATTAAACATACCAAAATACTCCCATATATGGGAGTTATATGAGATCTATAGATCGTATTCTTAACTAAACTACATTATTTCTATGCATGTCGTTATCTATATATAATAATCTATACAACCTACTCTAGTTACATAAAGTAAGTCACCGGAACTCTTTTGAATACATAGAATCTATATGCATACTTGAACTACAAACTAGTACCAATATACGCTTCACCAATAGGCTTCTACTTCAACTATCTCATAAACACAATTTACAGTCAACCAACACTCGCGCCAGGAATACTATTGACACATTCTCCCTATACACAACCGTATGCTACCATCAACTCCAAACTTCAATAAACTACTGAAAACGCATTTATTTAATCTAAAATATTAACTTCATTTATATGTGGATGGCCATTTAATGTATTAGCATGGTTTAAATTCCTAAAACCGTACAAATGTATAATGTTATGTAAAATTGAAATCAGTGATTTGAAACAAGTTATTGTATTGATTATTCTATGAAATTTAAATTTCGAAATTAGACTCCTGGATCATGATTTAATACGATAAAATTACTCAAGTGTAAAATAAAATGTTCACAAAATATGCATTAGCAGACGTGCAGATATTGTTCTTAGTATAAAGCTATAATTAATTTAACCTACGTAATTAATTTAATAATTTTAAAATAGATTAAATATTTTTTTAAATCTAAATATATAATAGGCACAATACATATACAATTATTATGAGGTTATAAATTTAACATGTTAAATATTATAATTGTCATTTATTAATATTAATATTACACTATAAAATATCAGTTATATAGAATATAACTCTTATATGTATATAAATAATGGTTGTAGTCCAATAGCGAAACTTTAATTGTAGAATTCGATGATAATTTAATATGTGAAAAATACATACCTATACACTATACACTATAAGGTATAAATACAAATAGATTTATAAGTTTTATATATAAGTACCTATATGTTACCTACTTGCAAATATAATTATAAATACAATCTACTACTATTATATATAACTTATTTTAAACTGTAATTTAACTATACACTATACTGACCAGAATACATTATAAATTAATACATATATGTATATAAATATATATATATATATTGCGTTTTTCGACTTCGTATATATCAAAAAACGCAATCTATATATGTATTAATTTATAATGTATTCTGGTCAGTATAGTGTATAGTTAAATTACAGTTTAAAATAAGTTATATATAATAGTAGTAGATTGTATTTATAATTATATTTGCAAGTATAACACTTATAAATCTATTTGTATTTGTACCTTATGATTATTTACGAAATAAGTATTCGAAAGTAACAAGTTTAATACATGGTCATTGTTTTTGTTGCATTCCAATAGGGTGTAGTTTTATAGCATAGCAAGTTGGACAGGTGGACATAGGGGAAGTAACCGAATACGGACACTCTCGGTATCTCAGAAACTATAAATACTACAAAAAAATGTAATGAATAAAATATTCATAATTATAGAAATAGTCTGAAAAAGTATTTTTTATTTTTTAATTATTCAAAATATTTCTGATATATCCAATAAACTGATTTTTTTATGACGTTTTTAATTCATGAACATTTTTTTTAAAACCTTCTCAAGAATATACAAATGTATCGAAAACATTATATTATTAAAAAATAAAGTATTCTAAAGATTATATATTTAATTTCTATATTTGTTATCAAATATTCATTAAGTTATAAACATATGTCTAGAGGTCATATACGTCCCTAATACGCACACTCTAGATGTCTTAATACGGACACCCTATAACCAATCAGTATATGAACTATTCTGATTTTCATAAAAATCGCTTGCGTTATAATATTAATACCACCAATAAAGCTAAAGCTAAATTGTAATATTAATTAAAAAATAATAAAAATAAATAAATTAATAACTAATTAAATTAGAATACATTATTTATAAAATTAATTATAAATAAGGTAAATCTAATTTGTCTGATTTATTCATCAATAATATATAGTTTATCTAGTGGTATATAGGTTTTCCGTTATCACCCCCGTTATCTATGGAATTAAATAAAGATTAAATACAATTTTAAAATCACAATAATCACTATAATCTAATACTATTAATAAGTCATTTTTGAATAAATATAATGAGTCATAAAATGTTAAGACCATTTATTGTTAACTTGTCCGTATTAGGTGTCCACTTTCCCCTACTACCGTTGTGTCTGCGCAATATATCAACTGACTCCGTTTCCATTGGAGTTGGGCAGATGCATCTAACCAACTTTCCTGCTACAAAACCACAACATAATATACAATGTAACACTACATTTATAAAGCATTTAAAATTGGGGGGCAAATTCCATAAATAATTATTTTATTTGTAATCGTATATGAAAAATAATCTAATAAAATACATCTCCTGATTTAATAAATAGGATTAAGATATAATTTATGATTTTGTTTGGACAAATATTCAAAAATGCTGGACCCATTAAAGGGGCACTGCAATGTAGAATTCTATATTCGATACATACCGCATACCATCATACGCAATATCGCATTCTTACCTTCTTCTTCTTCCCTTTGTCTTTCCACCATTTCCACAAGCGCCACAAGGTTGTCCATCTCTATGCCAGCCCGAATTTCCAAGTCATTTACTCCAGCTATAGTAGACGAATGTATACGTTAGAACAATAGTTGTGTGTAGACGTGTGTACCTATATAGGGGAAAGTCCCCGATTACCGACCCCTAAATGATTATGAGTAATAACTTATTCAATATTAAATATATTTATTTGAAATTTTGTAATTAGGGTAATATTATGGAAATTGATAATGTGGCTATTTTAAATTTTTGATATAATTATATTTATAAGAATAAATAAGAATAATAAAAATAATAAAAATAATAATAAACAGGGGGGTCGGTAATCGGATACATGTACCTAATACCGACCCCCTTCTCCTATTACCGACCCCTTAAAATAATCGTGATATAAATAATTATAGTATTATAATTTCCAATAAAAATAGTATATATACATGAATATAATTAGTTATAACATTCACGCAATTTATTTTATATTGAATTTATGTTTTAATAGTAATATTAAATTTACATTTAAACTTTATAGTAATTTTTTTCAAATAGTTTATATTATTATTTAATATTTATTTATTAATCACCTATGTATATAATCAACTGGAATCATGAATCCTAAATCTATATTAATGATACACAAACAACTTACGACATATTTTAAATTAAAATACGGATCTATTTTGATTGGATATTATAAATCAGATGGGGTCGGTATTAGGGTAATTTAGGGGGGTCGGTAATAGGAAAATTATATGGGTTACTATAATTAAGATATCTTGGTTAATAGTTATTCAAATTAAATTATTTTTATAATAGTCATAAACATTTTATTGATCTACAATATTTTGCTCTGTATTAAGTTTTCTTTTAAATAATAAAGTATTTACAATGATTTAAAAAAAGTTACTATTCAAATATTTAAAAAGTAAATATATAATATTACATTTTATCAAATAACAATTGTAGGATTAAATATTTTTTTAAACAAAATACTTATTCATATTTATCATGAAATTACTAACAGTTCGTATATATATTATTTTTTGATATCTCTTATAGTTACTGAGATACGAGAGGGGGTCGGTATTAGGAGGGGGTCGGTAATCGGGGACTTTCCCCTACCTATTAACCATAATGTAACCCGTATTCAAATGTGGACGTTAACATAGTTTGTTGGTAAAATATTAAATTAATTATTTAATTATTTAATTATATATATTTACAATTTACTATTACCTATATCCTAAAATTTAATAACAAGTGATATATATTATATTGTATTTACATGTTTTAATAGTTATAACCTAATAACATCTAATATTTTATCTATAAATGTAGAATGGCATTATGATAAATATATATCATTAAATAAGCCACTAGGGTTGCGGGTTGCTGAAATACACATTTCCTTTATTACTCAAGTTATCCTAAGTTATCCTATATAGGGTATGTGGGTTATTTGTTGTTATACATTTTTTATGCGCTCGATTGATAGTAAGAAAGAAATACCTTGAAAAAAAATGATGACAGTTTTTTCAAATTAAAAAAAAAAAAAAATATTAAAATCCATTATTATTTTGAATGAGAGGTTCAAGTAAACAATTATATTTAAATGATACATTATTAATTATTTAGAAATATATTAGCTTTAAAGTCAATATAAGTTATTCAAAACTATAATTATACAATTAAGTGCATTAACAATTCATATTTTACTATACAAATATGCTTTAGTGAAATATAATGTGAAGTTATTATCTAGAAATATTTAATTTTTCATATTTATAAGAAATATCAGGCATTCGCAAAAAATCATTTTGAAGTTAAACATTTGTTAACCCCCATTTACGAATAATTAGCTAACCTCTGGTAACTCCGAATACTACCGGTTTATACTTGGTCACCTGTGTAACAAAGTAAGCATCGTTATTTATTTATATATATGTATATATCCTATAGGATATGAATAAATGAATGAATTCAGTTTATAGACAAAGTCTAAGGAGGATCAATGAAAGCGATCAGCTTTATTGATTCGAAACCTCCTAACAGTATGTGCAATGTTATATCATCATTTCCATTCTAATAAAATAATGATAAACATAATAATAAAATCATATTAATATAAAAAAAAACAATGAAATGATTAAATAAAAGGTTAATCACATACGAAAATAATACAAATTTAAAATTAGAAACCAAGATAAAATATAAAATTACAATAATAAAGGAGATATAAATAAATTTGATACAGATAATAAAAATAAAAGTTGTGATTCGTGAATAGGCATTCAAAGTTAAATATTACAGAAAGATAAAAATAAATAATTGTTACTATCAATATGACATACATTTTAATACTGTTTAAATAAAAAATAAAAATGAATACTGTTAAAGAAATAATTGATATTATATAATATGCATAGGAAATGCCCTATAGGTTTGTAAACAAATTGTACACAAATGCAATAGGATAATATCATGATATATCACTATAGTTTAATATGATCAAAATGAAAATTTAGATTAAATCATGTAAATCATTTTTTAAAACAATATAAAATAATATACAATAAATTAAATCATGTTTTTTAGATTTTGTTTTAATACTGTAGTGCAAACATGTTTATAATTTTAATTCATGTTTATAATTTTTTTTAATATTATGGACTTATATATAGTTTTTATAATGTTTAATACTGTTTAATATTTTATTTATAATAGTGTTTATAATTTAAATTTAGTAATACTATTTATAATAAAAATATGTGTAAATGTTTTAAAATGATAAAAAAAGATATTTTCCATAATTATAATAGTTAATTTTTATAAAAAAAAATATTAACAATACTGTTTAATAAAAATTATTTTAATAATTTCTTCAGTTTTAGAGTATGAGTATTTTTAATAGTTTTTAAAATATTATTAAACATTATTGAATTATAAATCTTATGTCCTTTGACAAATATTGTATTTTGAAATATATTGGTTTTCATTAGTGGTATAATAAATTTTGTTTTATTTATTAATATTTTTATTATCTATTAAATTTAAAATAATCAGTTATATCATTTACATATTTATTATTTAAAAGATTATATATAATTAAAATATTTCTAAAAGTTATAATATCATCAAGTTTTAAAAGTTTACTATTATAAAATAAAATTGATGTATGCGATAATCTTATTAATGTTAATTTTGTATCGTCAATAATCTTTTTATTAATTATTCTTATTATTTTTTTTATGATAAATTTAATATATTTAAATTCGAATTATAAATATTACCCCATATTAAAATTTTAATTTTAAATATCATATGATAAATTAGATAAAAACAAAGAGTTGTAAAATACACATTTTTAATATCTAAATATGATAACTTTTTAATTAAGTTTCAATAGTATTCTATAGAATACAATATATAGAATACTATTGAAAAGTTATTAAATTATTAATCATACACCACGTGTGGTAACACACACACACATACATATATATAATTACATAATAATGTATTATAGTCAATAATATAACATTTATAAATGTGTTATTTGTAGTATAGGTATGGTTTAATTTAATCAAATAATTGTATGACCAATAATAGTATATGCAAATAGTAGGGGAAAGTAACCGAATACGGATAGTGCCCGAATACGGACACTCTCGGTATCTCAGAAACCATAAATTCTACAAAAAAATGTTTAATGAATAAAATATTCATAATTATATAAATAGTCTTAAAAGGTATTTTTTATTTTTGAATTATTCAAAATATTGCGATATATCCAATAAACTGATTTTTTTATTACGTTTTTAAATTTATGAAAAAAAATGGTGTATAGATATAAAATTTAACAATGTATTATTAAAAAATAAAGAATTCTAAAAATTATGTATATAATTTTTATGATTGTTATCAAATATTTATTAAGTTATAAACATATATCTAGAGGTCATATAAGTCCCTAATACGAACACTCTGGATGTCTCATACGGACAGTGTCCGTCGGACACCCTGTAACTAATCAGCGCGCAGCGTATAAACTTTTCTGATTTTCATAAAAATCGCGTACGTTATAATATTAATACCACCAATAAAGCTAAATCTAATTTTTTTTTATTATTTTATACCTATAATTGTATTATTAATTAAAAAATAATAAAAATAAATAAATTATTAACTAATTAAATTAGAATAAATTATTCATAAAATTAATTGTAAATAATGTAATTGTAATTTGTCTGATTGATTCATCAATAATATATAGTTTATCTAGTGGTATATATATAGGTTGTCCATATTATAATATAGGGTGTCTGTATTCGGATATGGGTACCGAATATGGATACCCCCGTTATATATAGAATTAAAAAAGATTAAATAAAATTTTAAAATCACAATAATATCTATAATTATATAATATTAATATATTGTAATTTTTGAATACAACTAATGAGTCATACAATTTTAAGACCATTTATTGTTAAGGTGTCAGTATTAGGTTACTTTCCCCTATTTAAAATTGCGCGAATCGTTTGTGAGTATTTTTAATTTTCAATATGAGGATTAAGCTCAGCTAGTAGGTACAATCTAACAATACCCTACAATACAAATTATAGGTGACATTTATTTCTTATTTATCTACTTTTAATTTATATATGTATTATTACAATTAATTATCGCCTCATGGATGTGAAACTGATAGGAAATATTTCTATTAGATTAGAACTTTAACCTATACACATTTAAATATAAATAACTAGCCGTACCCGACCAGGCGTTGCTCGGTTTTAATTATTTTCCTATTTATTTATTTATTAATTATAGCTATTCCTGATTCTTCATTGCAATATATATAGGTATGATGCTACAAATGTATCAAAATAGTTGAATATTTAAAAATTAGTAGAAAAATATTTTAAAAAATATATTAAAAAAGACAACAAATATTTCAAATATTACAAAATATGTTTTAAAAAGATGTCAAAAACCCAAACCTAAACCAAAACCGCACCCGACCCGACTTTACTATGTTTTAGATTATTTGCCTATCTATTATTAATTATGGCTATTCCTTAGATTTCCTTAGATTATGCATATCTAATCTTTAATTATATTTCTAATTAATATTTACTAATTCTAACTGTATCCGATGTAGACCTATGGTTGTTCGATTTTAAGATTTATTCGTAAAATATTTGGTAAAAATACAACAAATAATTTAAAATATTATAAAATATATTTTAAAAAAGTGTCTAAAAATATTTTTATAAATATAAAAAATATGTCAACATATTAATAGCCATACCCGACATGCGTTGCTAGGTTTTTGATTGTTTGCATATTTATTTTTTTATTAATTATAGCTATTCCTTATTATTCTAAAATATATAATTTCTAAAAATACAAACAATATTTAAAATATATTTTAAAAAAATGTAAAAAACTCAAACCTAAACCCAAACTCAATCCGCACCCGACCCGACATTTATCGGTTTTTGATTGTTTGCCTATTCATTATTTATTAATTATAGCTATTCCTGATTCTACATTGTTAGTATATAAAATTAAATAAAGTATACTAAAATACAAATAAATGTTAAAAAATATTTTTTTTAATATTTAAAAAATTAGTGAAAAAATATTTAAAAATACAAGAAATATTTCAAATATTACAAAATAGGTTGAAAACCCAAACCCAAACAGCCAAAACCCAGCGTTGCCTGGTTTATGATTATTTTCATATCTATCATTTATTAATTATAACTATTCCTGATTTGGAATTTCTTGTCATACCCAACCCTGTTTTACTCATTGTTTGATAGTTTGCCTATCTATTATTTATTAATTATGGCTATTCATGATTCTACCTTTCTAGAATATACAATAACATACATTTTTGCTAAAAAACAAACAAATTTAGACAAATATTTGTTTTTAATATCTAAAAAATGAGTGTAAAAATATTATAAAAAATACAACAAATATTTCTAATATTACAAAATATGACTTAAAAATGACGAAACCCAAACCCAACCCATACCCTGCGTTAGCCTAACGCCGTTATGGTGGCTAGTCAGTCATTACATATGTGTAACGATATCCATCTGTGTTTAATGATCTTTGATAATGATCATTGATAAAGACACAAATAAACATTAACCCAATATTTACGATCACAAACAGTTAAACCCTAATTATTAATTATATAAACAACCGACGTTATAAGGTAAGACTATATATTTATATATCATAGTTTAGCCTCACAATAAACAATATACCACGCAAACGTTACATGGCATCTACGGTTAATAACTAACGCAAAAAAAAGTTGTTTTATATGCAAAATTATTTATAAAAAAAAATAAAAATAAAAATTTATTTATTTATTTATCTGAAAAGTTTTTTATTTTTAAATTGTATTTAATGAAATCATTTGTTATATTTTTATTACATGAATATATAAAGTCATGTAAATTGATATATAGAAAGTAACGTTAAATTCAAAGTTATATTATTTTGGTAGTGTGAAAATAAAAAAAAAAATAAAATATAGTATTTTTATTTCGACACATGATGACACATTTGCCGATACCACAAACGTTCGACATTGAAGCACATGACGCCGAGACGCAGTGGAAACACTGGAAAAAGAGCTGGGAGTATTATGTGTGTGCATCAGAACTGGATGAAAAGAAACCAAAAGTACAAGTTGCAACCCTATTAACAATAATGGGAGAAGACTGTCGGAGGATTTTCGAGACATTCAATATTGACCAAGAAGATATAAATACGCAGAAAGTATTAGACAAATTCAATGAAAGAATAGAACCACAAAATAGTACAATATTTGAGAGATGTCTATTCCAAAGAAGAGATCAGGAAACAGCAGAGACACTGACGAACTATATAACAGAGCTGAGAATACTCAGCAAGAAATGTGAATTTGAAAATATTACACCGGAAGAAATATTACGAGATCGTATAATAAGCGGCATGAAAGACAACGAATTACGAAAGAGGATTCTATCTAGGGCTGATGTTAATCTCGATACAGTTATAAAATTATGCAAAGTATTAGAAACGGCAGCATCACAGGCAGAAGCCTTCGAGAGCAAAAATCAAATTAATGCGATATACAAAAAGAAACAGGTAAACACAAGACCGAACAGTAGCGAGAAATATAAATGCAAGAAATGTGGAGAAACACACGAAAAAAGAAGCTGTCCGGCATACGGAAAAACTTGTTATCTATGCAAAAGAAGCAATCACTATGCAAAAATGTGCACAGCACAGAAAAATTACAATACACAAAAAGGCTATCATACAGCGAATGCAGCACAGAAAAACTATCACACACAAAAAGAAACACATACAACGAACACAGTATATCAAATCCAAGAAGATGAACCCGAAATATATTTAACGACAACACTCATGAAGGAGGAAACAATAACGTTAAATACACAATGGAACACCAAATTGAGATTACAGATAGATACAGGGGCGAATGTAAATGTCATAACACTCACTGAGTACAAAAGAATATCAGGAGACGTAAATGGGCAGAAGATAGAAAAGAACAAATTCAAAAACATAACAGCATTTGGTAACAAGAAATGGCCAATAATAGGTGAAAGAATCATTGAAGTACAAAGAAGAGAAAACAAAATAAAACTGAGATTGCTGATAGTAGAAGGTGGAAAATTTCACTCCATATTAGGTCGAAGAGCATGTTTGGCACTAAAATTAATAAAGATACTAGACAGTGACGCAAGAATATGTCAGGTCGAAGAAAAACAAAATAAAATCTTAGAAAAATATCATGAAATATTCAACGAAGAACTAGGAGTTATAAAAGGAAAATACACTATAAAACTAAACGAAAAATGCAACCCAGTAAAACACTGTCAGAGAACAGTGGCAGCACCGTTGCAAGAAAAAGTATTAGAGAAAATAAAAGAACTAGAAGAGAGAAAAATCATAAAACAAGTCACAAAGCCCACAGAATGGATATCATCAATGGTAGTTACGAGAAAGAAAGATAATACCGTAAGAATCTGTTTAGACCCAAAAGAACTGAATCTAGTCATACAAAGAGAACATTTTCCACTACCAACCATAGAGAGTATAACACCAAAACTGAACAAAGCAAAATTTTTCACAGTCATGGACGTAAAGGATGGATTCTGGCATATAGAACTCGACAGAAAATCACAAGAACTAACGACATTCAATACACCATGGGGAAGATATATGTGGAAAAGATTACCGTTTGGTATATGTTCAGCACCGGAAGTCTTTCAAAGACGGATGACCGACATGGTAGAAGGACTGAAGGGAGTGGAGGTGATAGCGGATGATTTTCTAATAATAGGATATGGAGACACAGAAGAAGAAGCTTCAGAAAATCACGACAACAATGTAATACAGTTTTTAGAAACGTGCAAGAAAAACAACATAAAGCTGAACAGAAACAAAATAAGATGGAAAAAGAAAGAAGTACAATATATTGGGCATACAACCACATCTAGGGGGTTGAAACCAGGTGAAGGAAAAATTTCGGCAATAGAAAATATGCCCACACCAGAAGACAAATCCGGGGTGAGAAGAATCTTAGGGATGATTCAATATTTGGAGAAATTCTTACCAAGATTAGCCAATAAAACCAACAGAATGAGATTACTGACAAAAAAATCTACAAAGTGGAATTGGGGAAAATCAGAAGATGAAGAATTCAAAGAACTGAAGAAAATTGTAGCAGCGTCAGACACACTGAAGTATTACGATGTCAACAAAGAAGTAACTATTCAATGCGATGCATCACAATATGGTTTAGGAGCAACACTAATGCAAGAAGGACAACCCATAGCATACGCTTCAAAAGCACTGAACGAAACACAACAAAGATACGCAATAATAGAAAAAGAATTATTAGCAGTACTATTTGCATGCAGCAAATTCGATTTCTACATCTATGGGAAACCAAATATTAACATACAATCTGACCATAAACCATTAGAAGTATTAACGACAAAACCAATCAACGAGATAACGACAAGATTACAACGCATGATGATGTCATTACAAAGATACGACATAAAGGTAAAATACACGCCAGGGAAAACAATGTACATCGCCGACACATTAAGTAGAGCTCCAGAAGATAACGCGGATATCAACACGATCGAAGAAGAGATAGATTTATCAACGCTAGCAATATCTCCAGATAGATTAAAGAGAATTCAAGAAGCAACGATAAATGACAACACCAGCCACACAATCAAGGAACTATGCAGAATTGGATGGCCAAAATTAAATATGACACCAGAAGAAGCAAAAGACTACTACTCAATCAGATCAATCATCACCTCAAACGATAATCTCATATTCAAAGAAGACAAATTAATAGTACCACTTCGACTACGTAATGAAATGTTAAATGTAGCACATGCATATCATGGCGGAATTGGAGCATGCCTTAGAAGAATACGTGAAGTCATGTACTGGCCGGGTATGAGCAAGGAGATGTACAACACCGTAAAAAGGTGCGAAACTTGCAGAAAATTCGCAATTAACAACAAAGGAAACCAACCAATGATACAACATGAAATAGGAGAAACACCATGGGAAAAATTGGGAATAGATTTATGTGAGGTCGATGGACGGCAACTATTAGTTGTGATCGATTATTATTCTAGCTACATATCGGTAGCAAGACTAAAGAAAACATCAACAACTGAAACAAATCAACAATTAATGAACCTATTCGCAATACATGGTATCCCGCAGAAAATAGTATCGGACAATGGACCACAATTTAGAAGCGAATATGAGAAGTTTGCCAGAGAATTAGACATCGAAATCATACACTCAAGTCCCTTATACCCAAAAAGTAATGGTAAAGCAGAAAGTGCAGTAAAGATAGTAAAGAGTTTATTTAAGAAATGCAAAGACGCAAAAAGAAGCGAACAACTGTCAATACTGGATTGGAACAACACCATAAGTGAAGGAGAAAAAGTATCACCAAGCGAAAAATTGTTCGGTAGGAAAGCTAGAACCTTACTACCAATACACAAAAACAAGCTTAAACCACGAGATAACAGGCGCGAAGAAATAGAAACCATGAAGGAAAAGAAAAATAAACAACGCGAGTACTACGACAGATCAATAAGAGAGTACAACAAGATTGAAGTGGAAGACAGCATACAGATCAAATTGCCGAATCAGAAAACGTGGACGAAAGGAAGATGCATAGAGTCATTAGACAACAGAAAATACAAAGTGGAAGTGAAAGATACAGAATACATAAGGAATAGAAAAGACATAAAGAAACTAAATGAAGAAGAAAACGAAGAAATAAGACAAGAAGGCAGTGATAATGAAAGTAAGAAAAATAATCATGAAATCAAGACGAATATTGATTATCAAAGACCACAAAGGAAGAGATGGCTACCAAACAAATTAGGTGGTGGCCTGATAACAAAGTAAAGCACTTTGGGGTAATCAATTCGATTTTGTGTTTTCGTTTCAACCATTTTTATATCGTTAGACGAATTGATTATATTATTATTTTATTATTATGTTATTATTATTAAATACTCTTTATTATTAGTACAATTAGTCAGTGCAGGAAAAGTATTATTATTTTATTATTATTACAAAATACACATATTACACAAGCCACAAACCACACAAATAAATACCATGTAAGAGGCTAATACTATAGATATGTATATAGTCTTTCCAGATAAAGAAAAGAGGATGTAACGATATCCATCTGTGTTTAATGATCTTTGATAATGATCATTGATAAAGACACAAATAAACATTAACCCAATATTTACGATCACAAACAGTTAAACCCTAATTATTAATTATATAAACAACCGACGTTATAAGGTAAGACTATATATTTATATATCATAGTTTAGCCTCACAATAAACAATATACCACGCAAACGTTACATACAAATATTTCTAATATTACAAAATATGACTTAAAAATGACGAAACCCAAACCCAACCCATACCCTGCGTTAGCCTAACGCCGTTATGGTGGCTAGTCAGTCATTACATATGTTGCTTCAGTAAAAACTATAAACAACAACATATGTAATGACTGACTAGCCACCATAACGGCGTTAGGCTAACGCAGAGTATGGGCTGGGTTTGGGTTTTCAACATTTTTAAGTCATATTTTGTAATATTAGAAATATTTGTTGTATTTTTTAAAATATTTTTACACTAGTGTAACTACTAAAAAGTGTGTTATACTCAATTGAGTTGTCAATTTGATGTTTAATAACATTTTATAGGAAAAATACTTGTTTATAATTAAATTTACTAGCAATTAACGTAGCATTTATTTACATTTAGTTTTACCTTGACAACCAATTAATTTGTATTGTTTTCTTATTTATTTATTCATGTAATATGCATTTAAGAGACTTTGTTATGTTTAAATCTAAATATGGATCACATAAACTCAGTAGAAACACACTGTCTACATACACTGAACTATATATGCATTATCTACATACTTTTTAATGGAAATAAAAAAATATTTAAAAACTAAATTTCGATCAATTTAATTTATTAAATTTAAAATTAATTCAATTAATATATGGATTTCGGAATCATTACCAATATCAATGAAAAAGCAGTTTATGTAAAACTAATGAGATTTCTCGATATAGCGTATAAATCAGAAAATGGACAGATTAAAATACTTTTAAAAATAAAATAAAACACACGTAAACAAATAAAATATAATTTTGAATATTTGTTTATGTCAATTAATGATTGACTCAATGCAAATTTATATGAAATTGTAAAAAGAAAACAAGATTCCGCCATTCGAAATTACTTTTATAAAAGATCAACGTTCCTCGCGCAGTGATCATCTTATTCATCGAATCATCCAGAAAAATAGTACATCTATTCAAAGTCGTCAGTCATCAATGGATCAACCCAGTATTATACTGGGTTAATACTGAGTATAAGGTAATGCGTTATATATCTCGAAGCAGACCGCCGATTGTTATTATAATAATATCAGAGTTCAATGAGGGCGGTACTTAGGGGTGTCGGAACGATTTCAGAATAGGGGGGGCATGATTTTGTTTTAGATATTTTTTTTTTTGCATTATTTTTACTAATTAGAAAAACCTCTTTATAAGAAAATGTTATATTAGAAAAACCTCTTTATAAACAAGAAACTTATTGTATACAAAATAAACAAAAAACTATTAATTATAAAAATAAATAGAAGTATTTTATATTGATAAAAATTATAGAAATTAATTAATAATTTTGTATCATATATTTTTTTATTATAGAAGTTATTTTTGTTCCTATATATATATATTCTATAAATATTTTATATTACATAAATAGCTCAAAATGATTTAAAATTAATTAATAAATGTTTTTGTATATCCTAAAATTTATTTTAAATTGATTAAATATTATTACAATTGCTTAATTAATAAATGTATCATATCAATGTTATATATATTAAATGTATTGATGATACAATTTATTATATTATAAAATTAGTTAAATATATAATAGATTATTAAACTATTAATTATATTATACTCATCAATGATGAGTCATAATTTATATTTTCTATGTAAATCTAATGAAATTTCATATTTATTGACATGTCGAAGCGTAAATAATATAGTTTACATTTTATATAAAGCATTTAACAATTCATCACAATATTAAGACTTTGTCTATTATTGTCTATTATAATCTATTATTTAAACATTGTACAGCTAAAATTATTTTAACACAAACAATTATTAAAAATATTTTTAATAAATCATATTTCTATTCTATTAATTTGATTACTACTTTTAAATAAATACATATACTATATATATATAACCTAAAGGCTATATAATGTATTTTCAATTATAAATTAATTCTTAAAACCTCTTCATAAGAAAACCTCTCTATAAGAAATTATTGAAAAAAAAATAATGTATTATATAGAGGTTTCACTATATATATATATATATATATAAATTTAATTTAATTAAGAAACACATATTAATTGTAATATTATTATATTATATTAATTAAATATCTAATATTTGTGAATATAATTTCCAACCTTTCAGAACTATTATCATTATATTTAGTGTTTTTATTTAAAAATGATCTAATATCCATTTTATATAAGTAACTTTTAATAATGTTATAGAAAATGAACTGTATACAAGAATGTAATGCAATGTAATAAGGGTTACAAGTTATAAACTGTATTATAATATATATGGCACACTCCATAGTATGGAGTCCATACTGTTAATTTTTAATTCACTCAAAGCATAGATTTATAGTTATAAATGTAAACTATAAATCTATGATTCAAAGTAATAAATTAATAATTAATAAATAAATAAATATTATAATTTAATAGAACAATAGTTTTTTAATTGTTAAATTCACTATACAAAAAAAACAATTATTTTATTACTCTATTACTCAGAACAATTATTTTATTACTTTATAATAAAGTAATACAATCATTGTTTTTTGTATAGTGAATTTAATAACTATACAATCTATATATATATATATATATATATATATATATATATATATATATATATATATATAATATATATATAGATGTGGATATATTAATATATAGATAAGTAAAAATAGGGGGGGGGGCAATATATATACTGCCCCCCTATATTTTTTCAGGGGGGGCAAAAGATATACTGCCCCCCCTATATTTGTTCAGGGGGGGGCCGCCCCCCTTGCCCCCCCCCTATTCCGACGCCCCTAGCGGTACTTATATATTCCCTACCCTACATTATATGCATTATCATAATGCATTATATTCTCAAGTCAGTTTATAAAATATTGTGTTACTATAACATATATCATATCATTATGTAATGATTATGATATATGTTATAGTAACACAATATTTTATAAACTGACTTGAGAATATAATGCAGCTAAAAAAAACAGCAAAATAAAAACCAAACCAAATAAATCACACAATCCCAAAATAAAAATTGAACTCTGACATTCTAATAATAATAATCGGCGGCCTGTTTCGAGATTCGCGTATATATCTAATCTTCATATATATTAATTTGTAGTTCACTAAAATGTCTATAAATATTAATATGATATAAAATGATAAGATCAACATAACATTTATAGAATGTGTCGTATATAATAATAATTATATAAATGATTATAACAATTTAAATAATAATTATAATAATATTATAGTATATATATATATATATATAATTATAATTGTTATTTAAATTGTTATAATCATTTATATAATATATATTATATAATATCATATATTATATAATATCATATATTATATAATATGCTATATTATATATAATATTATATATTATATTATATTATATATTATAATATATTATAATATATATATATATATATATATATATATATTTAATAAAATATATTGTGTTTCTTTTCAAAAATAGCAGTATAGATTTATATGATATTCCTTACTTTACATTTATAACATATAGATTCTATAAGCCTATATATACAAATCAATACGGATCTTTTTTGTACCTTATTTTACAGCTATTTTCGGTAAGACCGTATAATATAGTCATTGTGAAGGAATATATTTGATTAATTATTTATGTTAATTATAACTAATTATAATTATTATAATCAATTCTTATTAAGCATATTAATTAGTTTTTTGTTATGACCCAAGAGATTATTTAATAATATTTACATCTATATATATATTAATAAAATTAATAATATTTGTTAGTTACAAATTAGGCTGCAAAAGTAGAATCAGGTTAAGAGGTATGCCTATTTTCTAGATTATAAATTGTTAAAAAATTTTTATTACGCAGTTTAAATTTATAATGTAAAATATAGGTGAAGCAAGCTTCTCAATCTGGTTAATCTTTGTAGAACCGCAGCCTTATTAAATTGTGTATAGTGTATAGATTTATTTAGATTATTGTTTAAAGCATCATACTATTTATAAAAAAAATTGTTGTGAGTGGCTCTTTTTATGGAGGTGTATACGAAAAATATATTCAGCCATGTAGAATATTGAAATTTATACACAGAATAAAATTTATGTTATTTCATGTGTAGAAATTTAATTTGCGTCGCTTTTTTACAAATATTTTGTCGCTTTAGATCAGATGCCTTTTATAACTTTTATCATTTTTATATCTATAATTAAATATAATAATAAAAAAAATAGTATTTATATTTAGATAATTTTTAATATGTTATTTTATGAACTTTAGTTCTGCATATCAAAACGAAATGATCATTGGCGATAATATTGAAGATACCTACTACGGCAACTACTAAAGATAGTACGGCTACAACGGAACCATCATTTGTTCCATCACAGAGGTTACTATATTACATTTAAATATATATAACCATTTTTAGGTATATTGTTGATTATGATTACGATTACGATTACGATTTAAATTAAAATATTTTATAATAGAATACGAATAATAATAATTATTTATAAGAATTTTTGTGTATGTTATAATAAATTAAATTAAATACAAATTATGTAATTATTTTTTCCTACTAAATTGCTTTACATTAATAAATATATACATATTCTATACATATTTTATAAATAAAATGGTGTAGTTTATTAATAAATTACCTTTATTCATTATTTCTAGAAGCACTACGGGAAATCATCCATTTACTGCTAAAGTAATGTTGCAGTATGCTGTTTCAGAAAGAGCCACATCTGCACTTGGAGGAACATACGAAGCAAAAAGTTCATTGGCTGGTTTGAATTTTCAATTATTTATAATATCATCAATGCCCAAGATACACTGTCAAACATTTTATTCATGGTCTATTTATTTATTATGACACTAAATTGACACTGGTCATATTTTTTATTTAATTTATTATTTACATACAATTTATTTAAATTTGTCATACAATATAAAATTACCTATATAATTACATAACATAAAGTTTACTTTAGTACATTTAATGTTTAATATTACAAATAATTATTAGATACAATAATTACTTTAAGATTCGTATAATGCTAAATACGTAAAATAATGTACTATATATATATATTAATATTGTTTTTTTTAATATTTATTAAATCAAAAGTTATTATCAAAAATGTGTTAACAATTTTATTGCTTAAATCTAATATGATATGAATTTTATCATGAAAAAAAGAATTTATTATAAAGAATAATATGACTATTAAATGTTTACTAAATTAATAGTACACCTATTTTAAAATAATATTAGTATTATTAGTAAATGTATGAATACATTGATATTTCTATTGTAATAAATATATAAAATAATAATATGATTTAAAAATTAATTGGTTTCTATTTACCAAATACATTAATATATTATTAATATCTATGATATAATTAAATACCAATGATTCCTATTTACTAGGTGAAGTGACATATTACAATTAGCATAGGCTTAATACAATGACTGTGTATCTTAGGCTTTAGTATAACGTAGTAATATATAGTTAATACTAAATTTATTCAATTTAGATATGTTCGCTCCATCTGAATGAACCTCAGCTTCGCAAAAATATTCATCGCTATTGAAGGAAATACGAAAGGCCCTGATCTGTATGCTGGACTCATAGGGAAATGATTTAACTCGTGTATGGAGTTACCGGTGATCGAGTTTACGAATATAGAAATCGATGAAGAATTCCATAGACACTTTAATCAAAACGTTGATTTGTCGACGGAACAAAAGTATTTACGTGATATCATTTTATCATTCAACACGGGAAATATAACTTCGAGCATGAAGACAAGATCACCAGGTAAACTCGGTTACGCTCGATGGCTAACCACAGAAAATCGTATTCTGCGTGTATACATATCAACCCCTGATCCATCGTCGAAATTGATATCACTAGTAAAATATGTTATCCATGTATATGCACGTAGTTGGTTCGACATTAAATGTCAATCATCATTTATACATGGATCTCGACATCTATACAAGATGATAACATATATACGAAACTTACCTAGTGATATGGACACTATTAAAGAAATGGCACTAGAAGTTATCAAGGGCAATTCTTATTTTGCACATATTGAGAATCTATTGATATCTATGTTAACAAATAATGATATCAGTGTAAGATTATTAGCTATTCGAAGGATAATCGCAGCAAGAGAAAAACACAACATGTGTCAATCACCAGAAGTCATTAGACATTTCCGTATGCCAATAATTGATGTAACAGCTACTCATTATTCAAGAATAATTTCATATAATAATGATTGGTTGTAACCCAGGCTAACCGAAGAAATACCTAATGAAGAATTCGATTCTTACACTCTCGATAACCCACCTAATATTACTTTATTCGAGAATAATTTCATATAATAATGATTGGTTGGAACCCAGGCTAACCGAAGAAATACCTAATGAAGAATTCAATTCTTACACTCTCGAAAACCCACCTAATATTACTTTCCTCAATTATCTTGTCCATACTCAATCTGTAGAGAAAATGATACGTTTGGTATCGCAATCTTCGAAAATATGTTCGATACCTTGTGTTTTCATAACCTCTATGCAACGCAAATTAATGCCAAAATTTAATTATAAATCACAATTTGTATTTAATTAAATTTATATTATATTTTTGTATATTATATTATATTAGTATATTATTTATATATTATTATATTATATTAGTATAACAAATTGTATATTATTTTATTTATATTGATATTTTTCATTATTTTTTAACTTATTTGTTGTTATATTTATATTTTATATTATAAACTATTATTACTTTTATAAACTATATAAATTTGTTAATTATTTTATTTATGAATATATCTATTAATATATATATATATATATATATATATATATATATATATATATATATATATAAATACATTACTATTAAAGATATTAAATTAACTATAAATGTAGTCTTATAAATATTACTTAAAAATAGTATTAACATACAAATAAGTGTTTTTCCTATGAAATTAAAAATTATTTATATATTAATTGATGCATAATATCTAATTATTTAAAATATATCAATATATATAAATTATATCTTTAAAAAAAATTATAAAAAATTTTAAATTTTGTATAGTTAGAAATATTTTTATTTTTTTTAAATTAGAAAAAAATATAATATAAAAAAAAATGTATTGCGTTCATCTCAATGATGATTAAAATTATATTATGGTAACAAAAAAAATCCTAGAAAATATTTATTTTTTCTATAGAAATCATTAAAATTTAAATTATTCCTAGAAATATATATAAACAATTTTTTTTATAATCATATATAGTAAATATATATTATACATTTATTAAGAATATAATAAACTTGATCTGAATTTTATTTTTGATTAAAAACTTTTGATTACATTTTTTTCTGCTATTCTGTTAATAATATTTAGCTAATTCTAGTACATATATAGGGATCGTATGACAAAATTGATGATCGTATACCTATCGTATAACAAAATTCAATATTAATAGGAAGTATATTAAAAAATGTATTGAATTAATTTTGTATCTACTCAATTATAAGATTTCCTATCAATCCAATGTTAAAATTGAAAGTCATATTGACTATTCAATATTTTACGAATTAAGTTAATTTTTTTTGTATTGAATTATATTACATATTTTCTAATATTGTCTTACTGAAGCGATAAATTATCTGCAAATTTTATATTTGTCAAGCCGCTCTACCCTTCGTTGCTCGGTTTTTGATTGTTTGCATATCTATTATTTATAATGATAGATATTCCTGATTCTGCTATATTTACAACAAAAAAATCAAAAAAATTTCCACAAAATATTTTTAAAAAATGTAAAATAATTTTAAAAAATGTCAAAAACTTTACAACAAATATTTCGAAAAAATGTAAAAAAAATATTTAAAAAAAGCGACGCCAAAGATTTTACATGACAACAAATCATTTTAATGCCAAAAAGTCAATTTTTCGGGTTTTTCTTAGGTACGCTGTAAAAAAATCAAAAAAATCTCCGGATCATGACCATAGATGAAAATGTATTAAGATAGGGTAATACAGATTTTCGCGTCGTACCCCTTTCTCGAGTTAGCTCACCAGATACACACACACATATATATATATATATATATATATATATATATATATATATATATATATATATATATATAATTAAATAGACTTTCTTTTATGTGTATAGATATTAACTTTAATTTTATTTTAATATTTTTTTTTGAAAATAATATTTCCTACCTTTAAAGTAACTTATTTAATTTAAAACATCATTAATAAAAATAAGTGTAATATTGATATATATATATATATATATATATATACACTTTATATAATGATAATATAAGTTAGAAGCACATGTTAATAATTATATTATTAATAGGCCTACCAATATTTGTTATTATTTATTTAAATATATTTCATTAATTTAGTTCAATATTAAAACTATAATTAACATAATAACATTATTTTTTATAGAATATTATATGTATATTTAAAAGAATATTAAATGTATTACAATTTGTAATTTATAAATATATAAAATTAATTAGGTGGGTACAAATAATTTAATAATAAATAAATAATATTTAGAATAAATATATAAACTTAATATTAGATTATTAAAATTATTTATATTATAATATATACAAAATTTTCCGAAATTATTTATAATAACCTTCCTTACAATATCAGGATATGCCATGATAATCCTTTGGATGATAATATTACTAATAACCTAAACACAAATATAATATTTGAGTGGCACTTTTTTTCAAATAAAAAGCCGTCAAATTATAGTCCGCAATATTTTTATCAAAGATTGTTAATATTAATTATTATTATACACAACAACAAAATAGTGTATATTTGATATAAGGTTTTTATATTTAAATTCTTATTTAGATTATTATATTTTATATCTTAATCGATATTCAATACAATCCCTTTATATTATTTAAACATTTACATAGAGTATCATTGATACATTACATTTGTTTGTGCTAAACACAAAATTGTGGTTGATTTCTTGTGCTTAACACCAACCAATGTTATGTAGGTTATCCTATGTAATTATCCTAGTAATGTTAGGTATATCAAAGATCTTGCGAAGCAATCCTTCGGAAAATCTTTGGGTATATCCTAGTTATCCTATTACGATGTGAAATATTGATGTTGGCGACAATATGTTAATGAAAAATGTATAGGGTAACTCATCGATACTTATATTGTATGATAAACTATATTTATATGATGTATTATAGTCGCTTAGTAACGGGGTAAATATTTTATTTTTAGAATTAAATGAATATTTGATAATAAATATAGAAATTATATATGTAATTTTATAATGATTTATTTTTTAATAATATACTGTTATATTTTATATCGATACATTTGTATATTCTTGAGAAGGTTTTAAGTTGATATTTTTTTCATAAATTTAAAAACGTAATAAAAAAATCAGTTTATTGGATATATCAGCTATATTTTGAGTAATTAAAAAATAAAAAATACTTATTTAGACTATTTATATAATTATGAATATTTTATTCACCAAACATTTTTTTGTAGGATTTATGGTTTCTGAGATACCGAGAGTGTCCGTATTCGCTTACTGTCCCCTATGAATATTAGTAATATAGTAATAATAATATTAAAGTAGATAAGTAAATTTGTTAACAGGGTAATTTATTTAAATTACATACTAATACTGTTATATTAGATAGTCTGTTATATAGTTAGAAGTTTGAAATTTAATAACCATTCAATAAAATCCACTAAAGATACAAATTAATCTATCAATATTATCCTATTGATATACTAAGCCGATACTAAGCAGTAGTAGGACGCATGTTCAATCCGGACCATTAGAACAGGAGGAGCTACTAAAATAATATTTAGAAGAGATCTTATATAATTGTGTATAAATAAATGATCGCCTCTCGTTAAAACTATTGATGACTTAACATGAGAGAAGCTTCTAATGGACATTAGAACCATATATGGTTATAAGTGAAAACTGCATCTAAGTTCCTGGATGGGAATAAAGGACTCCACCAAAATAACAATACTTATATATCAGTAAATCCATGAGGTGTAACTATAGTTGATCAGTTGATCATATATGAGATATACAAGCAAGAAATGAATGTTGTCTTTAAACCTATTACATTATTGGTCTGGTTACACTTGAATCTGGCCGCCTAATAATTTTCATATTTTATGGAGCGTGTCTAACTTCTCAAAGATAATTAAATATTCAAATATTTAAATATAAATGACATTTCTGTAAATATTCAAATACTATAATATTAAAACATGTAAATAAATGTAACGAGTATTCAGATATATAGAATATATATAAGTATATACTAATATATTGTATATTGCACATATAGCATATTGTGATACGTATAGATATTATTTAAAATGTATAAATAATCACATTTAATAAAATAAATACGGAAATATCGTATAAGAATTATTCTTCGAATAAATAAACATCTATTCAATACGCATATACACTTGAATAATAAGTTTATGATAGTATATATGTTATATATAATTATATATGATTCATTTAACTTATATTTTACGATGATGCGTATTGATATTATTTAAATGGCAAAATATTCACATTTAATCAATATAATTAAGTATATAATATATAGTATAAGAATAAATAAACAACTATTCAATACGTATATAAACTTGAATATTCTATATATGACTATGAATTATATTTATAATACTTATATAGTAGGTTATTTATTAAACTTGCCTGACAATGTATTCATTTAAATTTACTAAATATAAAGTTTACAATCATAATTACACATATGGAAATATTGTTGTGAATTAGAGGCGCCATATTTATATGACTAATAGTTTATTTATAGGTGATGAAGCGCTATCATATTAGAATAAATAAATGTAATTCTATTAAATAAAATATAATTATATGTTTTAATTTTATGTTTATATTTGTAATACATAACTATATAGAATGTGTATAGGAATATATAATATTACATTAACATATTTATTTTAATAACTTACTACATTTATCTTTATTTATCACATATATATAGTTTATATATACATTATATATAATTTACCTACGAATTTATTATAAATATACTAAAACAAACATAATGTATATGTTGTCAGCTTCATTATTCTGTACATTTTCTACAATGTATATATTAATAGAAATTTCTATAACTTAAATTCTATACTATATCTATATAAAATTTCTATATTTGTTCTATAGATTATAATTTACATACAATTAATATATACATATGTAGATCTAATATAAGTTATTTGTTCTATAGATAGTTGTCTTGATAATGTATATGTTGTAGTGCTGTAAAATTTCAAATACTTGGTTGTTCTCGAGAACATAAAATCTTAAAATTTGTGTTCTCGAGAACTTCAAATCTTTAAAAAAATATCAAGTTCTCGAGAACTTCAAATCTCTCATATTTAGGTATGTTCTCGAGAACTTCAAATCTATTAATAATAATTAAAAATAAGTTAGCGAAGAAAAAAATGAGATATTAATTAATTAATTACTATTAATAATAATAAATTAATTAATAAATAATTATTATTAATTAAATTAATTATTAATTATAATAATTAATAAATAATTATAATAATTAATAAATAATTATAATAATTAATAAATAATTATAATAATTAATAAATAATTATAATAATTATTAAATAATTATAATAATTAATAAATAATTATAATAATTAATAAATAATTATAATAATTATAATAATTAATAAATAATTATAATAATTAATAAATAATTATTATTAATTAATAATTATAATAATTAATTTATAAATAATTATTAATTAATAAATTATAATTAAATAATTAATAATTATTAAAATAATATATAATTAATTATTATTAATTAATAATAATGATTGATAAATAATTATTAATTAATAAATTATAATTGAATAATTAACAATAAATAATTATTAATTACTTGAATTATTGAATACGTTACTATTCTAATAATCATATATATATCAGTATAGTATACTAATATATTTAGTAAAGGTGTAAGAGGAATCCTACATACTATATATATATATATATATATATATACCATAGCATATATATATATATATACCATAGTGTCAACTATTTATTCAAAATGTACTTGTAGACAAATATAGTTTTAAACGGTTTATGAATTAACATTTTTATTTATTAGTACAGAGTATAAATCATTTAAACTTAATCTAATGATATTGCTTCAGGAATATGCAGAATATACGTATTCATTTTTAAATATTGTTATTGGATTAATGGATAATAAATCAAGGACACGGTGTCCTTGATAACATTATTCTATTTTAAATATATTATCATATAGGTGGCATAACATAATCGAATTAATATTATCTATTCATTTTAATGGATATTTTTAAATAGTTGAAAGAAAATTATTACATAATTATGTTAATCGATCATTACCCGAACAATTACCCGATATGATACCCGAACCGAAACTAAATTAAAAATAAAGATTTGAGACCATCAAATCTTTCCAAAACCCGAAAATTAAAGATTTGAACCGAACCGAAAAAAAAAGATTTGAGATTTGAGATTTGAAATTTTACAGCACTAATATGTTGTTGTCTTTATTAATCTGAACTTATTAAATTATAACTTATATATATATATATATATATATATAAATGGTATACTATAATCAACGACGAACATTGTACGTGATAATAATATAATTATAAAATTAAATATTCACCTATTATATATGTAATATATTACTTTATTTAATTTAATATATATATATATATAAATGTGTGTGTATTTAATATTTATTTGTTTTATATATATTCAACTTTATAATTAATAAACTTATTTTAATGAATTTTAATTCTTCTTATAAATGCTTAGGTAGGTAATGTTACCTACATTATATAGTTATGAATAAATAAATATTATTTATATGTGATAAATAAAGATAAATGTAGTAAGTTATTAAAATAAATATGTTAATGTAATATTATATATGCCTATACACATTCTATATAGTTATGTATTACAAATATAAACATAAAATTAAAACATATAATTATATTTTATTTAATAGAATTACATTTATTTATTCTAATATGATAGCGTGTCATCACCTATAAATAAACTATTAGTCATATAAATATGGCGCCTCTAATTCACAACAATATTTCCATATGTGTAATTATGATTGTAAACTTTATATTTAGTAAATTTAAATGAATACATTGTCAGGCAAGTTTAATAAATAACCTACTATATAAGTATTATAAATATAATTCATAGTCATATATAGAATATTCAAGTTTATATACGTATTGAATAGTTGTTTATTTATTCTTATACGATATATACTTATTTATATTGATTAAATGTGAATATTTTGCCATTTAAATAATATTAATACGCATCATCGTAAAATATAAGTTAAATTAATCATATATACTATCATAAACTTATTATTCAAGTGTATATGCGTATTGAATAGATGTTTATTTATTCGAAGAATAATTCTTATACAATATTTCCGTATTTATTTTATTAAATGTGATTATTTAGACATTTTAAATAATATCTATACGTATCACAATATGCTATATGTTAAATGTGCAATATACAATATATTAGTATATATTCTATATATCTGAATACTCATTACATTTATTTACATGTTTTAATATTATAATATTTGAATATTTACAGAAATGTCATTTATATTTAAATATTTAATTATCTTTGAGAAGTTAGACACGCCCCATAAAATATGAAAATTATTAGGCGGCCAGATTCAATATCCACCATATGACTAGTATAATCTATATATTATCAAGCCAGCATTTCTGATCGCTAATTCAAAAATGGTAAATTTTTATATTCCGAAATTTATCATTTGGAATATAATTATATTTCAATTACTTCAAAGATATAGGATATTTATTTGTAAAATAAATATACATTACTTTTTTTTTAATTTGTATTTCTATATACTTATCTCAATATTTTGTTAAGTTAATATATAACATTTAAAATATTGAATTAAATTTGGTACATGTCAGCGCAAACTATATAGAGTTAATTTTCGGATAAATTTGTTTAAAATGTACAGTAATATCAAATAATATATTTAAAATGTAAAATATTTGTTTAATTATTATTTATATTTTGAAAAATAAGTGTTCTTTACTAATATATACGAAGCAATAGGATATGTTGGTTTTAAATACTATACAAATATATGCGATGAGTAAAAGCTACCTTATATTAAATGCAATTTAATCCATCAATGAAAACATCATATGAATATCGCGGCAAATCCAAATCGATTTCAGTGATTTCGATACTACAACTAGCAGCGGGATGCATGAATATTAATGATAAATATTGAATATATATGAATAATAATGAATATTATTGTAATATTTGCCTCACAATATCTATATTAATAATTAATAAATATGGTTAAATTAAAAAAAAATGTCTATATTATTTGTTTACGTTCTAAATAATGTGTATTACATTATATTACGATATTAAATATATAATTATCATTAATTTAAAAACGAGTACTTCGTTTGTTTTTTATATCAAATTCAAATATATTCATCTGCAACATATTATACTACGATATAAGTATAAAATCTGAACAAAATATCTTTTTCATGATATGATATTGTAAAAGTATCGATATATTAACAAATTATATGTATTCGAATGTATGTAGTGAAGGGTGGATTGAACATAGGGGAGAATGAACCATATCAATTAGTTCTACAATTAATAAACATTATACATTTATTTCAATACATTCTACTATAATTACCATAATTTGGAGACAAATTTGTTTTTAAATTATAATTATTTTATTAATTATTTAGCTAATTTACTTTGTTGTTAGTATAAACTATACATTTTATAGTATATTTAGTTATTTTATAAAACTACTATTAAAAAATACTTAATAATTTAATAAAAAATAAATAAATAAAATGTTAATATTAGTGAATTTTAATAACTAATACAAGTTTAGATAAACATATCACTTAATTATGATATGCTAAAAGAGAATAATAAAAATGAATAAAACTACATTATTAATAATATGATAATTTATCATAATACGATAATTAAAATTAGCCGGGTGTTAATTATAAAACTTATTTTAATTTGATTAAAACGCAAGATCTAAAAGATACGAGGACGGTAGTAGGGTGGAAAGGTCACAGGGGGTCATCAGACATCGAAACTCCATGAATTCATGTGTTTCGGAGTGGCACCGGAACTTTCGAGGGCGTAAGACTTGGCGGCTGCGAAACCTACGCGATTGTTGCCGAGGTCAAACTGGGTGTAATACTTTCCGAGGAAAACGTCCCCGAGGATCCATAAGGGTCCGGCGGGGGCTGGAATGTCCATGGGGGTGAACCCGCTAAGACATATCGTGGTACTCGCTTGTTTTATCTGCGGGGGGGGGAGGGGAATAGATGCATTTAGTAATAAAATATAGTCAAATATAATAAAATAAATGCAGGACAAATAAATATAATATAAGTAAATAGATACTGTTAATATTTATTATTGCAGGCATTTTATATTAATAAAATACTATTACGTATAGTAAATCAGATTATATAATTAATACAAATTAAGAAAATTATAAATAATTTAAATTTATTAATAGTATTACATTTTTATGACAGTTAAGAGGAGGTTATAACATATTATGTAAAGTATAAGAAAAACAGTATGTTTACAAAATGTTTCCACTTTTGTAATAATTTTTTAATAATTCCAGGGTTCCATTATTTTCGGTAAAAACCTGTTTTTACCAGGCAAAACCGGTAATAACCGGTAAAAACCTATCTCTACCATGTTAATTTACGGTAAAAACCGGTAAAAACCTAGTAAAATAAAATATAATACCTTTAAAAAAAAAATGATATTGAAATTTAAAGTAATATTGATTCATTTATATATAAATGTTATGGCTAATTAATCTATCAGATTTATTTGAAAATTTGTCAACATTTGTCTGCTTTATTATGCCATTTAGAGTACATTTATTATTTTAAATCCAACTGGATTTTGAGGTATGCCACCCTTATATTGTAAAATTAACAAGTTGATGCAATTGGATATATTTTATAAATGAAATAAAACCATACTGTGTTATATATTCATAAAATTACACAATGAAAATATTACTAAATAGTTATACAGTATTGTAAACAATATTTGTAAAAACTATATTTAATTTCATATATATAAAAATAAATATTATATTCAATATTTATATATATAATAATAATAATAATAATAATAATCAGAATTTAGGTATGACCATGGTAAACGAAGAAGCGCTATGCTTATCTAGTCGTTTACCTATTTCACTTTCCTATAGGACAATTATGAGGAGAAAATTATAGTAAAAGTAAAATAAAAATAAATAAAATATTAAGAGTTAAAGTTAGTAAAAGAAATATATATGTATATAAAATATATACACAAAATATATACAAAAATATATGTTAAAAAACAAATTATAAATAAAATTTAATTATTTAGTAATCTATTAGAATAATACACTTATAAAAATACGATATATTTAATCATTAACATTATAACCAGAGTAGCCAATAGTAATTGAAATTAATGAGGATATATGGTGTATCAACTTCAGGGGTATGGGTTCGTCAGGTCCAATGCCTTAGGGATCCTATTTGTGCCAATAATAAGAACACTGGCAATACTTTCCTCTCAGTAAAAGTATATTCCTTTCCCCGACACGTACCATACCACACAACTACAAAAACATCAGACACTCCGTCACCAAAAAAACACAATATAAAATAGTTAAAATGTCACTATAAATGTATATTCATATAGATTACTTTTTTAAATTGTTAAACAATATAAATATTTTTAAAAAACTCCCCATAATGCCATTCATCATGTAAATAAAATTTGAGATAAGATAAATAAATAAAATAATTAAAATATAATCAAAATTAAAACAAAATAATTAGGTAATTAAACAAAACGTAAAAAACACAATACAAAGCTATACAACTACAACCACACCTAATATACAATAATAATACAATACACAAAAATAATCACTTACAATTTCATATTAATTATATAGACCTCAAGAAAATTTAAATTAAAAAATAAAATACTAAAAATACACATAAGTTAAAGGTTTTAAAAACAGTTAAAAGGTTTAAAAAAAAAATATTTTATTTTATGGTTTTTTTTATATATTTAAAAATATATTTATAAAGTTTAAATATCCTTAGTTTAATAGTTCTCATATATTAATAATTATCATTAGTTAAATATGTATCCTTAGTCAAAGAGTTATCATTAGTTAACTATGTATCCTTAGTCAAAGTGTTATCATTAGTTATCATTAGTAAATATGTCAATTCAAAAATTTCAATTAATCTATAGATGTATACATACAATTTTATTATAGATATTAATTTATATATCGTTTTTTCAAATTCCGTTTTAATACTGATTTCGATAGATAAGTTTTAAAAGAATTTTCTAAATTATTCCATAATATAGGTCCATTATAAAATATACTAAAATATTTTATTTGTAACCTATATGATGGTATTATAAATTTATATTGACTTCTTTGACTATAGTTATTTTTTTTTAGAAAAAATATAGATTTATATGGAGATGTTGATTTACTATTTAAAACATCATACATAATTAATATTGTTTTACATTTATATATATCCTTAAATTTCAAAATATTTAAAGAATTATAAAATTCATCAGTATTAATTCTATTTTGTAAATTATAAATAGCACGTATAGCTCTATTTTGTAATATAATAATCCTATTTATATTTGATTTATACGTATTACCCCATATAGTTATACAATAGCTAAGATTAGGTAGGATAAAAGCATTATATAATAATTTAAGTGATTTTATACTTAATGAAAATTTGAGTTTATGTAATATTGCAATGAATTTTGATACTCTTTTGTAAATATAATCAATGTGAGCTTTCCAGTTAAGTCTATCATCAATATACATTCCTAAAAATGTATAGCATTCTACTCTATTCAATAGTTTATTATCAATATAAATATTATTATCAAAATAATGTTTATTTATATTATCAATTATTATATAGCAAGATTTTTCAATATTTATTGTTAATTTATTCATAATAAGCCATTTTTTAATTTTATAAGTTCATTAGTAACTAATGAATTAAGATTATTAATATTTTTATTTTAAAAAATAATATTAGTATCATCAGCAAATAAAATAATTGAACATTTATTAGAAAATAAATGCAAGTCATTCATAAATAATATAAATAGTATTGGCCCCAGAACTGAACCCTGAGGAACTCCATAATTAATATTTTTTATATCTGACTCATTATTAAAATATACAGTTTTTTGTTTCCTATCATTTAATTAACTGCTAAAAAAATCTAAAGTAACACCTCTAAAACCATAATTTTATAATTTATTTAATAAAATGTCATGATTAATTGTATCAAAAGCTTTCTTGAGGTCTATAGAAACAATTGAAGAAATATATTTTTTCTCAAGATTTCCAATTAAGTCATTCATTAACATATTTATTGCAACGGATGTATCTATATTTTTTTGAAAACCAAATTGTGATTTATGTATTAAGTCATATTTGTCAATAAAAGATATCATTCTAATTTTTATAATTTTTTCAAATATCTTTGCAAATTGAGATATCAATGAAATTGGTCTATAATTAGTAATATTAGATTTATCTCCATTTTTAAATAATGGAATGACTTTAGAAATCTTGAGTATATTAGGAAATTTTCCTTTAGATATCGAAAGATTAAATAGATATTCTAGAATAGGCGAAATTACATATATTGTTTTTTTCAAGATATCCATATTTATATGAAATAAATCATTTGATTTTTTATTTTTTGAATTTTCAACTATATTTATAATTTCCGTTTTATTAGTAGGATAAAAGAAAAAAGTATTATTATTTACTAATTTAGATGGAAAGTTGTATATATTATTACTATTTCTAATATTAATATTATCTGCTAATTTTCTACCTATATTACAAAAATAATCATTAAATGAATTAGCAGTTTGCTTATATTCAATTGGCGAATTATTATTAAATGGACATTTTATATTAGCATTGTTATTAGGATTAAGTAATTTATTTACAACTTTCCACTTATTTTTAGAATCGTTATTATCAATTTTTTCTTCAAAATATTTTTTTTTTGAATATCTAATGATTTTAGTTAGTATATTTTTGTACTTTATATATCTATTTTTAATATCCGTCGAATTTTGTAATTTAAATTTTTTATAAAGAACATTTTTTTTTGATATACATTTTTGTATACTAAAAGATATCCATGGTTTATTTTTGATTTTGTTATTAGGTATTTTTGTAGATGTATATGGACAACAGTTATCATAAAGAGATTTAAAAATATTTATAAATGAATTAAAAGCAGTATCTGGATTTTCATCCTCAAAAATTTCACTCCAGTTATAGGAAGATAATTTATTATTTAAATTATAAACATTAGTATCATTTAATTTACGCGACATGTATGTTAATTTTTTTTTATTAATAGGGTTATTTTTTCTAAAATAATTATTGTAAATAATGAATATTGGCAGATGATCACTGATATCTGTAACTAAAAGGCCAGCTAAATCTGGTTTAATATTAATATTTGTAAAGCAATTATTAATTAGAGTATTTGAGTATTTTCCGAATCTAGAAGCTTTACTTATTAATGGTTCTAGTCCTATAGATTTAAAAGTGTCTAAAAAATAATTTAAATTATTATCTTTAATCACTTTCAAAATGTTAATATTAAAGTCACCAGTAATTAAAATGTCATACTTATTAAAATATTTATTAAAATTATTTATAATATAATCAGTGAACTTAGAAATTTCAGTTGTAGGTGATCTATATATGCCAGATAAAATAATATCTTTAGAATTATTAGAACATATTTTGATAGTTAGTATATCTAGAAAATTGTCCATGGTATTACTAAGATTATCTATAATTTTAAATTCAAGACTATCATCTATATATATAGATACGCCTCCACCACGTTTATTTTTACGAATAGTGTTCACTGATGTATAATTTTGTATATTATAATTACCAATATGACATTCCTTTAACCATGATTCACTTATAATAATAATAGAAAATTTATGTGATAATATATTTAAATAATTTTCTATATTATCATAGTTTTTTATTAGGCTACGAGCATTTATATGTATTATTGAAATACATTTAGAAATATATTGATTTTATTTAAAACATTATTAAATTCTTGTTCAGTATAATAATTACAATTAAATTCAAAATCCGATATATAATAAGAATCATCCATTATTTTTAATATTGATTAATTTAATTTAAAATGAATAAATCAATTTTATAAGTTATATAATAATGATTAAAAAAATGTTAAAATCAATATAGTGTAAAAGTTAAAAAGTGTAAAAGAATAAAAGTGCAAAAGTGTAATACTATATAGGTAACGTGGGAATAAATAGTGATATTATTAATATGATTATGCAATTTCAAGTGAATTTAAATGATCAATTGAATTCATCTTTATATTTTCACTATTTTTTTTAATTTGTATATATACCGATCCATGAAAGGTCCAGGTACCAGCAATTTTTGAATTCCTATATAAAGTTTGAGTGTTATAAAATATATTACTATTTTCTTTACTTAAATTTTCATTCAAATAAATATCACTATTTTTAATTTTTTTTCTATTTTTTAGTAAATCATATCTGATAGTTGAATTATTAAACTTAATAATATATTTATCAGTTATTATATTGTCATCAGTTTTTTTAAGGTTTTTTATTTTAATTATATTAGCTATATCAGATTTATTAACTATTACCTCTAATTTTTCTTCAAATAACTTAATTAAATTATTAGTTATTGAATAATCTATATTATCAATATCATTTTCATTATCAGAACTATTAATATTGGTTAATAATAACTCTGATACGTTATTATTGGACAGTTCATTAATTTTTTCAATATTAATAGTTTGTAATTTACTATTTATAGTTGATTTTTCTTCTAAATTAGTAACTTTTTCAGTTAATATATTATTGTTGGTAATTAAATCTTGTATAAGTTTTGTTTGATATTTAACAATATCTTTTATATTATTAATTTCTATAAGAATGTCGTTATAATTTATCTTAGGTGGCATTATTATGCACAAACATATAAATATAAATATATACTTATATATACACACACATAAATATCCAAATACACAACAATATACACAATGAGTTACATAAAGTTATATAAGCTCATATAAATATAAATATATATATGAATGTATATGAACGCATACAACGTATATGAATATATATGAATATTGTATAAATAACAATATTGTAACAATATTGAAATATAAACAAAATACACAAGAAATGTTATGCTTCAGTGATTTTGAGATTTTTTTCAATATGAATGATATAAAGTTGAATAACTGAAAAAGTAGTGAATAAAAAAGATAAATAATAAGTAGATAGTGTGTATTATATGTTTATAGATAATTATGATTATAATATATTCGACGAAAACTTATCTGAATGTCGGATTGAACAAGATTAATTAATTTTAAATTGAATTGATGATGAACAAAATAATGATAAACAGGAAGTGTATATATATATATATATATATATATATAATTAACAATATATATAGATATATTTAATTAAATATCATGGTATAAAATCAAATAATGAATACATTCAAATAATTTCTCAATGAAAATATTATTAGTTCGATTGTTTAATATATATATTATTTTTTACAATATTAAGTCACTGTCACACCGACAAAGTTGGCCGATTTTTCACCGATATCGTACGGATTTTTCTTTCTCTCTCTGTGCTACACCCCTACCGATATATCACCAATGTATCATCGATATCGTGACAATATCACTATTCATCATTTCGAGATATCTCTAAATATTTAACTATTTCTCGACGATTTCGTTACTGAGCATATCGGTGAAAAATCGCTCGCTTTATTTGGTGTGAATGGGCTTTCCTTTTACTAATGCAAAAATAAATATATTATTATATTCAATATTTTATATATATATATATTGACTTATTTACTCATTTATTTCAATATCATATTATTTATTTTAAAAATGTTTTATTTACATAGAGTCAAAATTAATAAAGTTTTTTTTTTAATATAAAAAATCTTATAATATTGATTTTAATGTATTATTATTTAACTTTATAATTGTATATTATCTATTAAATATAAAATCTATAAATATATAATTGTAAATTATATAGACACTAGTAGGTTTAATATAATATAGATAATATTATATTTAATTATATAGACAACACTAGGTTTTTACCATGGTAAAAACCTGTTTTTACCGGACAGGTTATTACCATAGGCGGTAATAACCTATGGAACACTGAATAATTCTAATACAATCTTATTAAAAAATATACCTTTTTAAAAATATTATATTTATATGAATATTTTCAATTAATATTCAATCTAAATAATATTAAAATTTAATTATTTTTCATAATTAATTAATTATAATCATGCCCAATCAGTATATTATTATTATTTCCCAGATATAATAATTTATACAAAACTAAATTTAATAATTTCAAATTAGCTCATATCAAATCTAGCTATTATCATAAATCTTTAGAATTAAAAGGCCTAATTAAATGGAATAAATAAATTATTATTTATGATTATTATTATAAAAATGTATAAAAACTTAAAAATAATGTTGTTCTTTTATCAAAATATGAAACATAATTAAAAAATTAAATCAATTAAAAACTTGATAGTTAATTATATTCTTTTTATGGGTACAATTTATATATTATCCTTTAGTATTTTTAATTTTAATTTGTTGTTGTTGTTTAATTATGCTATTCTATTTATGGCATTCAGAATTAAACTCGTTACTGTGCTTTTTTATATAATTTAACATAATTTACTGTTATAGGGTGTTCACATCAATTCCGTTTTAAAAAACGTACTTGTAACTGCAACTTCAAATGATTCATTCACGGCAAATTTGAAGTTATGAGTCACATTCCTATTTATTTGAAGTTGAACTACACGTTTTCTGAACGTTTTCTGAAATAGGATTAATCCTATTTTCTGTACGTAACAACACACAGAATTAGAGAGAACAGCTAGAATTCCACTTGATAAATATATAAAGTATATTATTACATATAACTTATCGAATAACTATTTATTAAATATATATATATATATATATTAAATATACTATTTATTAAATATATATATATATATATATATATATATATATATATATATATATATATATTGATATATATTGATATATATATATAAAGTATATTAACAAATGTGTATTATTACATATAACTTATCGAATAACTATTTATTAAATATATATATATATATTATAAAAAGGTTATATAAGATAGTATACAACTATATATATATTTTAATAATATATATCAACTATACAATAGTAATATATAATATATATTTCAATAATTTATTAAATATTTATTTAAATTATATATATTTCATAAGTTTAGATATAATTTATAATATAAGGATTTATGTATTATATAATAATATAGTATTTTTTATATTAGTTAAAAATATTAAATTAATAAATATAATGTATGTAGTATTTATGTATTTGTGTATTTCAAGAAATATATAATACTACTATTTATACATTTAATTTAGCTATATCCCACAATTAGATTTGTTACAATTGATTTTATTTGTACATATTTAAATATAGGTGGCGATATATGTCTACCCTTACGACAAACTAAAAAACACGGAATTGATGTGAACACTTTAAAATCTGTTACTTCAAATTTGCTGTGAATGAATCATTTGAAGTTGCAGTTACACGTACGTTTTTTAAAACGGAATTGATGTGAACACCCTATTAAACTTGGCTTGACTTATTGATATATATTTTGTATTCTTTATATTTTAATTATTTATTTTAATACAAGAGAATCTCTTTTATCTAGAATATGATGATTAGGGAAGTTTCTCGTAAAAATAAATATATATGTTTATTAACTTCTTATTAACTTATTATTTTAGGCTTTACAATATGAAATAATAAATCTGATTGATTTATATATGTTATATATATATATATATATATATATATATATATATATATATATATAGATATACAATTTATCACATCTTGAATATTTATACTCCATGAAGCATATTCACTGCTTTTAGAATTAATATTTTTTATTTATGGTGTTTTATAAGTAATATTTCACATAGATCAAAATGTGTACATCATTTTAATCATAATTTTTGAAATAATTCAAATTTACTAAAAAAAACAATTAAAAATAATTATTTGTTATGTAATTTGAAACTTACCATGACCCCTTAATATATATAATTATTAAACTAAATAATTATAAATAAATTATTATAACAATATACAATATATAGTATACAATAAAATATATATTACCTGTAGAATATAATCTTTTCCTTCCAAAGCAAACTGGGTTCCAGCAAGAGTGAACATAATCTTTGGTAAAGATGGAATTCTCTTACAGTCAACGATGTACTGGGTAGGTGATGGTATATTGTTATTAATATACTATTATTATTATCAGATTTAGACATTTACAGGGTATTATCGAAAATAGCATTATATATTTATGTTTAAAAAATAAATATAAAATTAATTATTTAAGTAAATAAATATACTTTATAAAATATTATGTTATTTCTAGAAGACAACTATAGGAATACTTTTGTTTAATATAATCACAATTATTAAATAATATAAATTAGGCATTACAAATAAAATTAAAAACTATATATTTCTAGTATATCCTATATAATTTAAAGAATACTGTATGTATAGAACCATGTTTTAAATAAATATGTAGACCAAGTACAAAATATATTACATAATTTCTAAATAATTCAATATAATAGTGTTGTGATCAACTGTGATATTCTATACAACAATCTAATAGAACTCATACAAAGTATATCGCATGACTAATCACTATACCTATTATATAAGCTAGTATATGACTAATATATAACCTCTCCCTTAGTAATCAACTTGGCTCCGATTAGTTGATTGATTTTCTCAATTTCCAGAGTGGGTCCGGTACACAGGGATGTTCCAGTATCAGCGATTGCCTGGCAGCCTCCCTCGCAGAACTTGTTAGAGTTCACGGTAACACTGGAGGGAAGTGAGCAAGTAATGATGGTGGTAGTAGTAGCAAACAGTGTGTTACAGCAGATAATCAGGTGATTAGTAGTGGAGAAAGTGACAGTATGTATTCGAGCCGAACGAATGGTTTATAATATAATAAGAAGTGATATGTTTTCTATGCGAGTTAGTAAGTTGATAACTGTATGATACATTATAATAGTGATCAAGCTTACTTCACTTGAGCCTAAACTTAACTCTTTCATAGTACCTGTATATTATATCATTTTTACATCTCGTATCAGATATATTATATATAACATGATTTAAAAAGTGAATTATTTGAAATGTTTATCAAATTAAATATTACATGTCTATTATATTTATATAAATTATTGTTTATAAAAATTGATAATTCTTTACATGTACCAGAATTTTAATGTGATAAAAGAATGTATGAAATTGAAGAGTGTGTGAAGCATGGAATATAGTTAATAAAAATAAGGGGGAGATGATAAAATATGAGTTGAATAGATATTATAAGTTTACAGGGAGATTGCAGAAACAATTTATAAAGATACAGGAAGGAAACAGGTTGATAACATGAGTTATAAAGTAATGATTTAAATATGTGTAAATAAAGGATGAAATGTGATGAAGGAGGTATCAGAATATATAGGAGAAGTAGATAGTTTGATGAAAGTGTATCACAGGTTATGATGAGGTTATAGATATGGAACATAATAGGCTGACAGGATGTAGATGTAATAACAGTTGGTGAATTAAGGCTATGTGCGGGTTTCAGCGCTCTAATGTATAAGAATAGGACAAAATAGAAAAAAATACCCTTATCATAAATACATCTCCTCATTCAATAATAAATGAATCATTCTAAAATAAATTGTATCTTATTTAGTTTATATTGGTATACAATAAAATCCCTAAAGAAAAATCCCAAATTGTTCGGGTTGGTCAAGAATTTGTTGGTAAAAAATTGGTAAATTTGGTAATTTTTCAGACCATTTTTTTTTGACCAATAAATTATTTTTTTTTTTAAATATCTACATTTTTGTATGTATTGTTATATAATATAAATTCTCTGAAAAAATTATTGTAATCGGTAAATTATTGACTGACTAGATGATATTTGAATACGAAAAAACATTATTCTGAGATAATCAACTTTAAAGTTTTTCTACATATTTTTTTCCTTATTTAAAATTATTTTTAATTATATACATTCTATTTCATAATAATAATCAACTTGGTTTTTAAAATTATTTGTAATTATATACATTCTATTTCATAATAATAATCAACTTGGTTTTTAAAATTATTTAAAATTATTTAGAAGTTATTGATTATAAATAAATATATACATTCTATTTCATAAGAATAATTAAAGACATATATTTTATTAAAATTGTCCAGATGAATAGTATGACTTGTCTTGTAGGCGTCTTGTCCTATTAGCGTGGCTCTCTTCTTGTTCATATCTCTTCTTATTCGAAGACCTTTTCTTATCGATGAGAATCGATTTGAGAATTTGAAGATTCAGGATCCTGAATTCTCGAGAATCTATTTGAGAAGTTGAAGGAGTATCAATAGATTGTAATGACAATAAATAATAAATTATATTAGACACATATATATTTATTACACGATATTTTATAAATAATAAGCTATATTATATTTATAAATAAACTATATATTAGATTATTTAGAATTATATTAGACTTAATATATTTTATTACACGATATTTTTAAATAATAAGCTATATTATATTTATAATAAACTATATTAGATTATTTAGAATTATAAATGATATTAGACTCAATATATTTTATTACACGATATTTTATAAATAATAAGCTATAATATATTTATAAATAAACTATATTAGATTATTATAAATTATATTAGACTCAATATATTTTATTACACGATATTTTATAAATAATAAGCTATATTATATTTATAAATAAACTATATTAGATTATTTAGAATTATAAATTATATTAGTCTCAATATATATTATTACACAATATTTGATAAATAATAAGCTCTATTATATTTATAAATAAACTATATTATATTTATAAATAATAACTATCAATAGAAGATTATTATTTTGATAATTCAAATATAAAAGAAAAATGGATTCTCTTTGAAATTCATAATAATTATTTATATTATCATACTTTATCATATATAATTCTAAATGTATTATTATCATCTATACATTAATATAATAAACAGATAATACATTATATAATCATACCTTTCGTTTATTACAATTCCCCATTTGAGATCGGCTAGCGCGTTTTCGGAGAGGCATACTTTCAAAATAATGATAATAACAAAATAAAATTATTTCTTCGAAATAATGCTATAAATAACACCTGTCATCTTACTCGACCAATGAAATGCTTGTAACTATAAACTTTGACGTATTTGTATTTATCAAAATAGTATTATCGAATGTTAAAAACAGTTTTAAAAACAGTAAAATACAACTCTATAAATATATGATTGAAAAAGTTGATATTTTATTCGATATCAAATATATTTTACTCAACATTTTTATAAAGTACCTATTTTAAAAGCCTTTTTTTTAACACTTATATGCAATAATTACGTTCAAAAATTTCACATCTAATAAATAATATATTAAATAATCAAATTCAATCTTAATAACAAAAATGAAAAATGTATTTATTTTGAAACCCGCACATAGCCTTAAGTAAGGGATGAATGTGATATGTTGAAGTGCTATGCTTAACTAACGAGTCCATCTTGAACTGCCAGTAGCCTTGTCTGGTAACCGGAACGTAAGTAAAGTTACCGGTATAGTACTTGGGATCCGTTCCTCCGAGAACTATCTCTCCACCAGTCTTAGATGTGATGTCACTGAGGTAAATGTGCATTAGTTATTGTATAGTAATTCACATAGTAGTGTGTTATCAATGATTATATTATATTGTTAATAGAGAGACCACTTTCGTTAATATATTTTATATTGAAATAGTGTCTAAATAAAATAATAATCATACAATTAGTATGCCTTTAGTATTATACTATAATTATTTTATAAAAGTATAGTTAATATATATATATATAATTATCTAATATTTAAGATATCATAACATTAATAAAATAATGATAAAATTATATAAGTATATAGTTAAAAGATATTATACAGGTTTAGTTTGAAAGTTCTCATTAGACTAATGTATAGTAAATATTGTATGATTTCAAAATAATTCAAGTCAAACTTTAAAAAAATAAAAATATATCCATAAATTTAAGTAATATAATATATATGAGTAAGATGAGGAGGATGAGGATAAGAATGAGGAGGATAGGTATAATATTTAGGAGGAATATGATGGTGAGGAAAGGATGAGGGTGAAGAAAGGATGTTGATTAGTTACCGGCTAAGGAAGAAAGAGAACACAGGTTCGGGTACAACTTTCTGAGCCACCATATTGTAGAACACAGGGGTAACACCATCCACAGCTATTCTAGAGTAACCGAGACCCAGAATGCCATCAAACTTGGCAGCTACGAACGTGATACCGGGTTGGGTGATGGCTTCAGCGAATGTTTGTGCCTTCGCTGATACTCCTCCTACCTAAATAACAGTGTTCAGTGCGAATAGGTTAGGTTGTACAAGGGGATACGCATTTTAAAATGTTGTTTAATTTGTGAATTTTTTATTTCATATAATATATAAGGTCATATTTATTATAAATATATATATATATGTATAAATTGTTCGGCATGCATAAACCAAGGCGTTTTGTTATTATATGTAAACCCAATGTTATTTTTGTACCATGTCGATTTGGGTATCAATTCATATCTATTTTTTATTCCATATTTTTGTTTATTTATTTTGTTGTTTACTTAATAAACTATATATTATTATTATATCCATTAATCAGTCATATAAACACGCATACATGATTTTTATATAAGATAATATAGTAAATATAAATATTTAAATAATTAGTAGAATAATATTTATGTTGAATATAGTTAAACTGCAATAATAATTGATTATATATTTGGATAACAGAAATAAACTATATAATATAGTGTATAAATATCATATCTTTAAAATTAAAAATGTAATATATGCATTATAATTATGTATTATATATCTAACATCAATAATACATGAATACAATTCCATTGAGTACATAGATAAAACTTTCAAATTAAATAGTTGTTATATATTAAAATATATATATATATATATATTTAATGAATAATTGATATTCCTATAAAGAATATTAAAACATGTATAATTATTAGATATGAAATGATATTATGTAATCAATTTATATAATTACATAATTTTAATATAACAAATATATAAAATTGAGGTACAAGATAAAGAATTATAGAAATGAAAATTTTAAAAACTATGTTATTATCTAAATGTAAATATAAGATATCAGTGTATGACACTCCCTATCTATTGACATTGCGTTCGTGTATTCTCCTGCCCCATTACTTTAATAAGTAAATATATCAACTAGCATAATGAACAAAGTCTAACTGATACACGAGCCTTCTCTTAAATAGGTGACCATAGTATTTAAAATGTATTAATTATTTAATAGTTATTAATAAATTGTATATATTTATATTCATTTAATGCTAGTAGCATCACTGACTACACCTAGATAACACATGAACAGTAACAAACACGCATATATACATATAGTAATACGCGTGCATATATACACACTCATATGCAAGATATGCATACGTAATCACATACACAAACACACACGTACACACACCACATACACACACACACACGTACCATATACACGCATACACACACACACACACCAACACACACACACCAACACACACAAACACACACCACACACACGTACCATATACACACACACACACACACACACACCAACACACACACACAAACACACATACACATATGCTGTAATGATGACTAACAGTGACCACATCGGTGCTAAGGAAACCAGTCAGACTCCCTGTACCGTATTGTATAGCAAACTCTGTTCCGTTTGCCTTGTACGATGAAGAGGTCTTACTGTTGTACTTCTGATGTAACCCTGGTCAAGCAGGAGATAGAGATATGTGAACATAGGGCAGTAAGCATTGAGTTACTTTGTTTGTACGAGGTATTGCAAACAATAGGGATAATGATTACAAACTATAGGGATAATGATTAAAAACTATAGGGATAATGATTACAAACAATAGGGATAATGATTACAAACAATAGGGATAATGATTACAAATAATAGGGGTAATGATTACAAACTATAGGGGTAATGATTACGACTGTATTACTGTTGCACTTCAAGTATGGCCGTGTTTAGGAGTTGGGGATAGAGTGCTATTAATATTGATGTTAATAGTGTTGGTACTAGGCATTGAGAGGTTTAGCTGAGAGAAAGAGAGAGAGATAGAGAGAGATAGAGATAGAGAGAGAGAGAGAGAGAGAGATAGAGAAAGAGATAGAGAGAGAGAGAGATAGAGAGAGAGATAGAGTGAGAAAGAGAGAGAGAGAGAGAGAGATAGAGAGAGAGATAGAGAGAGAGAGAGAGAGAGAGAGAGAGAGAGAGATAGAGAGAGAGAGAGTGGTTAAGAGCAATATTATGGTTACGGGGTATTGATTGCTATAGCTATTGTTATGACTGTATGGCTATTGTTACTAAGTGGTGATTAAAATATCTAGTGATACGTGCTGATGATAATGGTATCATATATATAAGTTATATTGAAGACAAAAAATTATTTTACCATTAATATTCAACATAGTATAAATAAATATTATATCGGATATGTATAAAATTATATATAAATACATTAATGTTTGAATAAGAACGCAAATATCAAAATTTGTATGTAATGATCAATAGTCAAATAAGAGATAAACCATATAATTGAACAATTGAATTTATAGACTTTGATGATAACATTTAAGGAAAAGTCAATATAGACATAACATATTATATGAATCACAAGTTATGTACAATAATTGATGATGATATACGTATTATTAGGCACTAAAATAGGGTCATGTAGGATCCCTTCGCTCGTGCGGTAAGATAATAATAATACAATAACAATTTACTAATAATATACATTGAATATAACGTGGACAATAATAATAAGTGATATAGTGGAGTGTTATATACTACAGACTCTATTGATATAGTGGAGTGTCATATATTTATATACACGAATATATAATATAAACTGTCAATCTCTTTCTGTAGAGAATACCAGAAGCAATACTAATATGATAGAAAAATAAGCAACAGCAACAGGAGAGGGAATGAAGAATGTAGATGATATATATATTCAATGTAAATAAATTTTAAATGATGCAATGATGAAATCAAAGATGATGAAATTGAAACATTATATTAATTTAATTAAATTACAAGAAGAGAAACCAGTTGTTATACATTTAGAGAATACGGATCAAAATACATCAAACTTTATTAAATTATATATTTCGAGAAATAAATTTACAATTTAAAAAAAAACACATATGGATAGCAATGATTAATATATAATGGATAGAATAAATTATATCATTAATATTACTATTCTATTTAATAAATATTAGTTAAACCAGATGTTACAGATAATAATTCATCACTAGAGTTTATCTAAAAGCTAAATTAAACAATGAAGAATAGAGTATAAATAAATATTATAATATAATAGTATACTATAATATAATATAACATAATACTCACATGATTATATTTGTTCATTTGCCATTTTTTATTTTATTATATCTATTTATAGGTTATCATATAACAATATATAAACAATTAATTAACACACTTTATCTGAATAAAATAACATTTAGAATAATAATCTGAATAGTTAAATATTATAATCTGCACTTAATTACCTATTTGTATTTATATATTATTACATAATAATAATAAATATACTCTATTATTAGATACTTTACATGTAATAAATAAATATTATTATATTTTTAACATAAATAAACAAATTATTAAGTATTATTTTGTATTATATCTTCAATAATTAGGATTTAATTTAGAATTATTTTATTATTATATATAAATAAATATATAATCTCATAACTATTATATATGAGATAATATGTATACTATGATATAATACCTATTAATTAAATAATTAATTTTGTAATAAAAAAATCTATAAATTATAACTAAAACAATATGACCTAGATAATTATACTGTGACTAATGAATAAAATAGAAATGTTCGATACACACGTTGTTCTCTACTAACAGCAAGCGATGTCAGTTAATTTGCATTTCTTCGAAGGTACCCAAAGATTAGAGGATCCGGTATCAAAGATCACTTTGAAGGGTTGTCCGGGAGTTCCTATTCGTGTGTTTGTGATTTAGAATTAAATTAGAGAAAATTTACTTCATTTTCTATAATAAATTTCATAATCAATTGGATGATGAATTTTTCAATAATAAAAACTTACCGAATTATATTTATGTTGGAAATAAAAATATCTATAGATTTAGCTAATACTATATATATATATATATGAGGATTTAGTATAATATATACGTATTTATAGGGTTATATATATACATATATTTGTTTATCAAATATAAATGAATATTTAACATTGAATAGTGGATATAATACTAAATAACATATTAATTAAGTATACGAAATAAATGAATACCATCTTTAAATATTTCAATTACTCATTTAATAATTATTTACTATGCAAGCCATGTGATTTGAGTTTAGATTCATTCAATATTTGCTTTTATCATAGGATGGATGTATACAAACTTAAAATAGTAAATATATATATTATACAATATGATTATATAATTACATTGTACATAGCATAAGTGTATGTCAAATATAAATGATTGTGTAATAACTATACCTAAATAAAGTTTAATATAATATCATACATAATAAATAATGATTATGTATTGTATGTAAACTTTATATTTTAAAGGCTATTATTACATACTGAACTCTTGTTAATGATATATATATAAATATAAATATATTCTATATTGACAAATATTACACTTTGTATTTTCACAAAAATTATAACTATAATATTCTCACAATTATTTCAGTTAATATATATATATATATAATATATATTATATGTCTTTTCATATATTGTCCGGGAAACAACAATCCCGAAATAAGCAAGTAAGCATATATTATATATTATTACAGTAAAATATATTACAAATTAATAATTATTAATTATATTTTAATAGCTAATTATGAATTATGTCAAATAAAATATCAAATTTAAGATTACTCCTAATTACGTAATCTGTCGACAATTGTTCATAATCAAAACATATAGTAATAATACAAATTTATATTTATATTATAATTTTTTAATTTATAAAAAATGTATTATATAATCATGAACTAGTGTACACTAATTAGTTAATAATATACATAACGAATGCATGAATAACTAAAACAACGACGGTTACAAATAAATAAGCTAAAATAAATAAGCTAACGTGAACATAAAATGACTGCACGATAAGCAAGAACTATGAAATCTAAACGATTATTTAGATTCTAGAACCCAGAATAACCTATCCAACGAGAACACTTAACTACGAACACACGATTGTAAACAATAGTCTATAACAACTAGCAGAACATAAAGTTTAGGCCACGCTCGCAAATATTCACTTATAATTCTTGCATTAATGAATATTCGCAGATATCTAATATGTTTAATCGCTAGACACTGATTATTCACAAGTGTGACTTCAGCTACCACCGCACGATTAGCATTAGGTATTGACTAAGACTGAGGGATCTCATATGGCACTAGGGATCTTCTACCACTGCACGATAAGCACTAGGTATCTCATACCACTAAGGGATCTCATATGTCACTAGGTATCTCCTACAACTGCACGATTAGCATTAGGTATCTCCTAAGATTGAGGGATCTCATACGGCACTAGACATCTCCTACCACCGCACGATTAGCACTAGGTATCGATTAAGACTGAGGGATCTCATATGGCACTAGGAATCGACTACAACTGAATGATTAGCACTAGGGATCTCCTACCACTGAATGACTAGCACTAGGGATCTCCTACCACCGCACGATTAGCACAAGGGATCGACTAAGACTGAGGGATCTCATATGGCACTAGACATCTCCTACAACTGAATGATAAGCACTAGACATCTCGTACGAACCGATCGTGATGTCTCCGTAGTATTGGGCGTTCATGTAATCAGTGAGGGGTTCGACGGGCGCCGAGTTATGGCCCATCTTGTAGATCATATCGGCTGCCATCATGTCCAACACGCCGTTGTAGTCACCTCCGACCTCGGTGACTTGGCGGCGGATCGACTTGAAGCGACGCAGAGGAATTCTGAACGGTGCGAGTTAACAGCAAATTAAGAATTGGGGATTGAAAGCGAAAAGATGTAAGGATTGAAAGCGTAAGGCTGTTTATAAAAAAGTGATGCGATCGGCACATATTTCGGAGGTTTATGATATAACTATATTTCTTACAATCACATATATAATATTTAAATATTATACACTGAACAAAATTACGGATATTGCGGGATACAATCTTTTCATTTGCGTCGCTTTTCTATAATAGAGCGTTATATCTTTAAACCAGGTACCGTGATTACGATGATTCTACATTTCTAAACTTTGGTGCATTAGAAAAGTAATATCTCTAATGATAAACGACTATGGTTTACGACTTAATTATCGTTTGAGAAAATAGTATGTGATACGATATAAACCTTTTACTATGTTTATATTTTCTTATAATATGCAGTTACTATATATATATATATATATATAGTAATATATATGTAGTTATTTCTTATATAGTTTCGCAATTGCATATATAAGCTATTTATAAAGTATACATAAAAGTTATGATAAATGCGAATATAAATTAGATACTTTAAAATAATCCTAAAATGTAACATAATAAGTATAATGAATTACAAATATGTAAAACTATTTAATATATATTTAATATAAAATATTAAGTTAACATTCAATTTGACTAAATTTAACATGATCATGACATGATGATGATTATATAATATATATAATAATTATTATAATAATATATATCATCAGTTTTATATTCGGCTATAGTACTATTATTAGTAGTAGCCACTGGCTACTAGCCAGTATGGATTATAGTTAATGTGACTTACTAGATATTACCTAGTTCTAGATATAGGTGGTTTTACTATTATATACAAATTATATGTGCAGGTTTAATAACAGATAAAACTAACAACCGGTAATATTAAATATAATATATATAATATAATATAATATATATAATTATTATAATAATATATTATATATAATAATTATTATTATATTATTATATAATAATTATATAATATAAATATTACTATTTTAAAAGTATAAAAATACTTCTCGTTTATTTATTAACGTAATTGATAACAATATTAAGGAAATGCATACTTAAAATTAAATATAAAGGTTTTTAATTTTAATTTACAAGTAGTATTTGAAAAGAAAAAAAACTTGTCAGTTAAACTGAGGTAGAAAAATTATAAAATAATAATATACGATTTATTTATTACAGTTTTAACTAGTTATTACCTTAATAAACCATCATTAATATACACTAAAAGTGCAACAAGAAATAATGAATAACGCATTATATATTATATTTAATATATATTAATATTTTTAGAATAGAATAAGTAAATTGTATTATTACTCAATTAAAGAGTGAAAACGGATTGAATATAGAAAATTGTATATCACATGATTCGTATATCACGTGATGACATAATTGTAATCAATAACTTTAATTATATTTTTGAAATACGATAGCAATGATTTTCCGAAGGAATGATATACCACTCCCTATCTCCAAGAATTAATCTCCACTATTATTATTTTGATATACAAATTACATCACATTATTTAATATGAAATAAATTTAATTCTTATAAAATAATGAAATATTATTATATAACACTTTATTGTATATTATATTGTGTATATACAGCTATTATATAATATAGCAATATATTGACACATGTATCATACATGATGTATGTAGCCTAATTATTATTAATTATTAAGTACATTGTAATACAATACCTTCTATAACCTCTGGTGGTTATAGGAGGTATTATATGTAGTGGCATTATCATAATATGACGATTATGCATGTGATATCGAAGATTATATAATATTGAGATTATAAATAATATAATATAAAAATAAACTCTATATATTGCTAGTATATATATATATATATATATATATATATATATATATATATATATATATATATATATCTAATCGAGATGGAACTTATTACTAATTAGTATTGTGTTAACATACACATGACATTTTATATGTTATATATAATAGGTTATACATATGTTATACATATATAATATATTTATATTTATATATATATATATATATATATATATACTGTCATAATACACCATAATACACATAATGCAGTATAAATGTAGGTATACCATATCAATACCTCATATAACCTCGGTTAGGGTTATAGGAGGTATTGGTTATATAGGGTAAATTATAGGTTTTCATTAAAATAAAATAATATATGTATATAGTATATATATATATTATACTATATATAGACTATATATAGACTATATAATATAGTATATAGTATATACTATATACATATAGAGAGTACGACGTGCATTACACGACGTAAGGTGTCTTATAATTCGATGTTAACGTACGACGTATGACGTCATGATTACCTTAATCCTAATTAGTTGTTGTTAAGTGTTTCTCGTACATTATTAATGACATATTAGTCGTCAGTGTAAGATTGCTCGAATATTAAATAGATTTATTCTTGTACGAGAGAACACGCGTATTCTAACGCGTATAAACCCTATATATAAACAATAGGCTTATTCTAGGAAACTATTCTACGTAATACATCGTGTTAGGTAGCATCGAGTGTTAGTTATTCGAACCTCCGATGTCTACTACCGACCCTAAACAGCTCTAGTAATACTGTACCAGTTCATCAGCTATAGCTACACCTATATATATATATATATATATATATATATATATATATAGCTATAGCTATAGCTACACCTATATATATATAGGCCTATAGGCCCTATTCAGTGTTATCGTACAGTATTACGTAACCACTTAAGCACATGTCGTAATACCAAGGACATGTCCTTGGTAATACTATAGATCCTATACCTACCACCTATACTCCGTCAGTACCTATCTACTTATGACGTAATCGACCTATATATGGACATCGGGGCGGGTTATCCGTAGCCGAGAGTAGGCTCTGTACTAGTCATATTGCAGAAATGGCCGTCACTGCTTATACAAGACGATTGAGATACTTCTACTACGCTCTAGTGGTGGGCGTGTCGTTACTAGTGTTAGCGACCGAGCAGATAACCACGCCCATTCTGGAACAGCAGTGGCGACGTCTGAAGGATAACGCGTTCTTCAAATGCACCTACTTCGAAACTTGGTTAGTGGTAAATCCAGAAGGTTATTCATATATGCAAATAAGGATATTATTTAGTAAACTAACTATAATACCATATGACCATATATGGGGTATATGATTATTTATACTTTTATATATATATATATATATATATATATATATATATCTATATATATATATATATATATATATATATATATATATCCACCATATATGGGATTACAGCGTAGATACTATCTACTAGATAGTGAGTGTTATATCTTTGCTTCAATAGATTTATATTATATAAGATTTATTATATATGTATTATAATATATATTATACAAATTATTATTAATTAATAATATATAATATATAAATCAATCATTCAACCTATCAATATATACATATATATAACAACATAATACTAATAGTAATGTGTGTTGATCATATTTTTAAACACATAGTTACTATTAAAACCAAGACGGTATATATTGAATTATTTGTTTCATGTTATTAACTATAATCATCGTCAAGTTATATTCGACATTTATAATAAAATACAAGGGTGGGTATATGGCATATACTATATGCATATAATATATATATATATATACACACTGCCTATAGGTGGGCTGTATTATGTTATCCTGTTGTACTTGCGTACCCGTATTCACTGAGTAAGTTCAAGAAATTCGACAAATACAAAATAGAGAAGAAAGTGAAATGGCAGGTAATATAAACATCCTCCTTTCCCTTATTATAAATTAGTCGATACATTAATAGTATAGAATATATATATATATAATACACATGTAAAAAATAATATAACCTTATATATAATCATAGAACGGATTATATCATAGATAAGAGACAAAGTATAACAATGAGAGGTCATTAAATGCGTAGATAGCATCTACTAGATACACAGAGCTAGAGAGAAAGACTTTCTATCTAGCTCTGTGACTAGATATCATACATATAGCTACAGCTATTACCATAGTAATAAACCTAAACTATGAACCTATTATTTGATTTTAAATATGATTACCAATGTACATAGATGTTATTGTTATTTTATAGAGTCCTTTCATTCCATCCATGAATTTAGATGAAGTTTTCACTTATAACCATATAGCTCTAATATCCCTTCGAAGCCGCTCTCATGTTAAGGCATCTATGGTTTTAATGATAGCCGATCATTTATTTATACACAATTATATAAGATCACTTCTAAATATTAGTGCAAGACTTATTTTAATGATCCCGACGGGGATCGAACTCGCGACCTACTGCTTATGTGTCCGACACCTTAGCCAACTGAGTCACACAGGCATTTATATATGTATATATATAACATATATTGACCCCCGTTAGAGTTTAGAAAGAAGTACCACCATTAAGGAAGCTCTCATGTACATCCTACCTTTAATGGTACTAGATACTTTCATCGTAAAGAGATATCCTGGAAGTGATGAAACGGAACTAGAGGCTAAAAGAAATAGTTTCATTCAGGTAAGTCGTATTATCAAACATGCGTGAATTGATAATTAGTATATTATACGTATTAGGTATGTTTATGTGTATCCTATACATTGGGTTAAGGTTTATTCAATAATAAGTACATATGATAAGTAATATATATTCTATATGTAGCAGTGGTTCCCAACCTATTGGTCTTGACCCAAATTTGGGTCATTGGGTTTTTCGTTTGGGTCATAACTTATAACTCATAAGCCAATTCATAAAAATATTTATAATAATATTTATATCCAATATAATATAGTTTATATTATTCGTTTACGTTTAAGTTTAATAATACAAAAATAAAATTGTTCATTGGGTCATGGTATATTTTAAAATTAAAAGTTGTAAAAAAAGGTTGGGAACCACTGATATATAGATTTGTCTCACTTGTTTAGCTACTTTCTCAATACAATGATATTTTGTAAACACTTGGTAGTTATATCATCTTTAATGTTATAATTCTGTATTACACCAAATTTATTATCTAGAAAAGTAAACTATACAGATGTCACTGATTTTCTATAAATTATGTACGCATCTTATAATGCGCTAGGATTATATTCACAATCTCCTCGTATTTCAGATACAAAGAGTATTACCCAATCACGTACCGTCGATGACTACTCTCGTAATACACGTATTACTATCGTTGGTGATCTACGACCTACTTTTCTATTCAGTACATCGGCTGCTACATTCCTCGCCGTTTCTTTACAAATATTTACATTCCGAACACCACCAGTTAGTATAAGCAAGGACATATAATGTCCTTAGTATCAAGGACATGCGATGTCCTTATAATACTTCAGTAGTATGTGTATCTACGACTCTACGAGTAGAAATGTTACGGATTCGATCGTCTATAAATATTTAATTATAACATACGATAATTATAAATTTTTTAATTTCTAATAATATATAAGGTAATATTTATTATAAATATATATATATATTAATTGTTCGGCATGCGTAAACTAAGGCCGCGTTTTGTTATTACATGTAAACCCGACGTTGATTTGTGTCCTACCACGTCGATTCGGGTATCGATTACAACATAATAATTGCACTACCGCACTCTACTACTTTAGGGTTGAAGACGTGATGTTCGCTAGGGTTACGAATCGTCTGTCCTTCATCGAAAGAACGGCTCTGGTGATGAGCGCCAATTTCGCGTTACGAGTTCGATCATCAATTAATTAATAGATTAATCTAATTAATTGATTATTAATAATACCTAATAGTTAATTAATATAATCTGATTCAGACGCTTATCTTATAAATATAATAGAACGTAAACATAATACGGTCGACAACAGTAAATATGCTATATTATTGTGATGTGCTTTAGGAGGAGAAACAAAATTAATCTTATTAACTAGAATACAAACAGAAAAACCAAAATTATCCTAATAATATATTTTCATTCCCTTATATAACTATATTATATTGTATACATATGCCATGTGTATTAATTATTTATTTATATAATACAAGTAAAATAAATATTATTATTATTATTACATAAAGTAAGCAACATTTTAAACTCAACGCTAACAATAAACAGATCGTCGGAGCCCACCCGTTGACCCGCGCCGTATTCGTACCCGCATTTCTACTATTATTGGTGCACGCCCACAGCGCCTACAGTCTTCCGTTCCTACCGGATGCCGTATTCCCGGCGATATTGTCGACCTCAGTAGACCATTACCGGCACCACATGCGCAACAGTAGCCGCTACCAACCGTTCCTTAAATACATCGACGACTATTTTAATCCTCCTTCCGCATTAGAATTACGATAATATTTATATTACTTTGTTTTATTATAGTAAATTATGTTAATTACAATTATTAGTATATATATAGTAAACTCATCAATATCAATGATACATTATAATTTAGCAATATATCTATTTATTATAGAAATACAATAGTAAAGTAAGAAATAAAAATTAAATTTTTTTTAAATTATTTATTATTTATTATGTAAAACAATATATCATTTTAATAGTTATATATATATATATATATATATATATATATATATATATAAATAATTTGCATAAATACATCCAATAATATATATATAAAAAGTATAAAATAACATATAAAATTAAATTATAATTTCACGCAATAAATACAAAAATATAATTGTTCGCTAATATATTAAAATCTAATACTTGCATATATGACAATAATCGTATACATACTATAAAATATCAGAAGTATATCATAATATTTCAAATGTATCAATATATTTATTATTATTGTAAGTAAGCATATTTATTATATATTATAATAATTAGTTACACAGATTAAGTTATTTAAACTTATTTAAAAATTATTAATAAAAAGTATTAATTATTCATATCTTGTATTAATCATATTAATTTATATAAAATGTGCCCCGTTATATTGTAATAAGGATTATTAATGTATACAAATATTCTCAAGTAAAAATATTAGGCAAAGAGCAATGCTTGAGCTTCTGGTAGAGTTCCGTGGAGGAAAGGGTCAGCCATTGTTGATCTGATACTATGTCTTTAGTCCTCTTGCTATGAAGTTAGGTGTAGTAGATTAATAAGCATTTCATAGTCATTATTTATGAACGTATTATAAAATCTTCAAATACTAGAAATAATGCAAATGTTATGATATACAATTTATTTTATATTTAAATCTCTGACTACATAAATATTATTATCTAATGTTTAATAAAATAAAATTAATATATCAAAATTTATAAAGACAGTTTTATATAAAATGAATTATTAATTTAATACAAGTTTTTAACATGACATATAATATTATATATATTACAATTACATATTTACGCACATATATCAATATTACCTACATGGTTATATTAACTATACATTTTGATTAACTTACTACTTAAAAGGTTAACTATATTTATATACAAATACATAATTTATTACATAACATTAATAACATGTGTGTGTTCTTTCAGTAAGCTTTAAGCTTTTGATTATATATAATAATAATAACCATTTTAAAACATAAAATTAGCTAATATTATTATAAATTGATTATAGATGTTGTCATATTTATATAATTATATTTAATGTATATATAATCAGTATATCAGTATATATATTCGATAATATATATATATATATTTGTTGATTCTCATAATTACTTATAGTGATCACTTGTTCGATGTGATGGCTAATATTATTATAAAAAAATTGTTTAAATATCTTTAAAAAAATACAATTGTTATATAATATATTATGCATATTGCATTATTAAGGTCAAATACCTCGAAAGTCTTCTGACTATTTTATTTGTCCGTTTATTGTTTATAGTCTTTTATAATGATTACAATAATAAAAATTATCTTATCTTATCTTATCTTATATATATATATATATTTGATAAGATATCACTGATGATATCGCTATAAAAGTATGCGCTATTTATTTTACACACCTATTTTAGTATACATTAAAATACAATCATAATCTATACATACATATACACATATAATATTAGAGAGCGACCGCGGCGTATAACACAATCTAGTACACTTGCTGCATCGATGCTACAAACATTTGATTGTGCTGATTGTTGATGTCATCCTCCTCCTTGGAAGCCTCCCTGCGCTTCTTTATGTTCTCCATAATCTCAGACATCGTCAGAGGACCCCCGTGATGTACTGCGAATGAATGCATGAATATTGGCTATAATAATCGGAGGGATACCCGGAAGCTATGTTTAGCTTATACTAAGGATACCTTTATACGCATATACATACACATATTGATTAGTGACCGTATTGGATAGATATATAGATAGATAGATAGATAGATAGATAGATAGATAGATAGATAGATAGATAGATAGATATATATATATAGTTTATTGAGTGGTACAAATACACGCTAAATGATGTGAAACAATAATTTAATAATAAGTAATCATTGAAAAGAATTATGGTTTATTTATAATATATATATATATATATATATATATACATGTATATATTCTTTAACAATTTATGGTATGTGTAACCTATATTTGTAAGTATAATTTAATATCTCTCATATTTTATAAGTTCATCAAGTCATTTATAAAATATGAGAGATATTAAATTATACTTACAAATATATACGAATGATGTAAATGATGCTCACTTTGTGAAGTATCTACTTAGTAACACAATCTTACATCCAGTTGCATCGATTCAGTCTCAGTCTCATTATTAAAAGCAGCGATTTAGAGTCATTTTAAAAAAACATATTAAATGTAGATTACAAAAAGCATACGTTCAATCTCGTATCTAAAAGTAGCAAATTCAGTTAAGCAGTAAGGGTAAAGAATGTTCATTTAAACCAGAATCACAATATGCAAGTAGGATCAATATCACCATTGTGCAGATCAGGTATTTTAATCCTATTGGTATCATAAGTATGTATCTATTACCGAGCCATTCTTGTATTTATTTCTTAATAATTAAAATTATTGCTTTAAATATATGAAAATCATTTTAAAAGGTTAAAGATTTATATATTATTAAATGATAATAAATGTACGCTTTTATTGTTGCAGGGTCTATTTATTTAAATTTATTGTTATCAGAGTAAATGAAATTAAAAAGTTGCTTTCCCAATTTTAATTTATAAAAAGGAATTTTATTTGCCCTGTAAACATTAGTTTCAAAAACAATATATTTATATATATATTACCTATAGGCTATAAGTCAATTTTACATATATATATAGGGTTATTTGTATATAATATAATAGAATATATTGTAAAATGTATATAGAAAATATAGAAATATTTTCATAATAGTCTCTGTTCGAATCACGATCAGTGAGAAATAGTCTCAGCTCGGCTTGGCATCATGAGTAATGGTATCAGATCGGTTCGAAATAATATATTATTATATAAATATTATTATAATTCAACAGAAAAAAAAATCATTATTAAAATTCTTCTAATAAATATTATTATTATTATTATAAATGAAACTGGTTTCGGCATAAAAATAACAAATCTCGGCCGGTATCAAAAAGCTCAACATTACGTATATCTCGTATAGTATTTACATATGCACAAAACTAAATTATCATTTGTAAAAAGTCAGTGAGTGGATTCTGAGTTAGCGGCAGTTATATGCAAAATATATATATATATATATATATATATATATATATATATGTATATATTAACTATTATAAGTACAAAAGTGTCTATTTAAATAAATCACCACAATAATATAACAATCTGTAACACTGTCGCCGGTTAACTGCATGCAAACCTTGAGTCGTAACTATCGCAGACAGGGCAGCATCTCTCTCGTTCTGCGATCCTACAAAGTAAGCGATGATATAGACACGCTAGATCGTAGCGGAGCAGTGTAGGATGTATCGGTTAGATAGATAGCGTTGTTTTTAAACACTATTAAGTATACAATTCTTAACGGCAAATGGAGTAAATAAACTGTAATAATAGTGATAACTAGTAGGGGCGCTGCAACGGGGGGGAGACGGGGGATATGTCCCCCCCTTTAAAATCTAAGGGGACCTCTTATGTATTGGTCCCCCCCCCACTATTACCGCAACATTTATTTTGATTAGTTGACCCCCCCTACATACATACCATCCAGCGCACCTAATAACTAGTACAGGAAACTATATGAAGTGGCGAAAACAAATATGATTGAATTTAGATGTGATAAGCAAGGAGTTTAGTTAAGATAATTCTCTAGTTTAGTAATCCAAGATAACAAATGATAACTTTTCTTAGCAGTAGAGGGATGCTTTTGTTGTTCCTTTGCCGTTAGCCATTGTTCGTATGATTTATCTTGCATTTCTGCCAGTCTCTTTCTGTAGTGGTGAAGGGGGATAGAATGTAATGCTTTTAAAATGGTGATCAAATAATCAGGAAAATAAATATATTTTATATTTAATACTTTTTAGACATTTATTATAATTTCTTATATGTTATTATAATATAACAAAATAGCATAGTTTTGAGAAAATAATATTTAAAATTATATGATTTCAAAAATTGTTTTTAAACTTACATTTATAAATTTATATAACATAATCATATTATTAACTAAGCTATTGATATAATATGTACTGTATTAAATATATTCATGTATCTCCTGATGTGTATATTATTGCGTAATGTTATATCATAAAAATTTAAAATAATAGTAACATTATAATTATTAAGTATTAATTCGATAGATATAGTTATCGTTGAAAGAATTCATGCTTTGATGAATCAACGTTATTTTTGGTAAATTTGAAATATATTAAAAATAATATATATTTAACAAAAATGAAAACATAATATATTGTCATTCATATGAATGAATGAATTTATTTACCGAATATTGGCTATAATTATCGGAGAGATACCCAGAAGCTATGTTTAGCTTATACTAAGGATACAATTCATATAGAAACAATAGTGATTGTAGTTGATACTTTAATACTTCAGACGTGACATTTAGATTAAATACATCCAGGTCTTGAATATATTTATACTGAGTACAATGGAAAAACGGTAGTGTTTCGATATAATACATTATAATTCACTAAACTTTCTATGACATACTACTTATGTGAGAGTTTACAGCGTATTATTATACATATTATACACAGAGTAATCCCATAAGAAGTGATTTCATGTGCAGTGAATTCAATTTGTTTGCTGATTTCATGGGCAGTGTAAATTCTACTATTTAAAATAATTACGTACATTAATATATATGATCATTTCGTACGAGATCACCCCGCACGAAATTACTCCCCATAAAATAACTTCACAGTAGATCACCGATGTTCTTACGCATGATATGTATAATAATGCTTAGTCGCTCTAGCACCAGTAGTACTTAGAGGCGCTGGAACCATGGTGTGTATGTAGGGGGATCAACCAATCAAAATAAATGTTGTGGTTAAAGTAGGGGGGAGAACAATACATAGGAGGTCCCCCTAGATTTTAAAGTGGAGGGGACATATCCCCCAGTCCCCCCCGTTTTGCAGCGCCCCTAGTAGTATGTCCTAGTACGTTAGTGAATAATAATGTATTACATCGATCACCTAACCTTCATTGTACCCAATACAATCTATTTAAGACAGGGACGTTGTTAACATATATGTACTAACAATATAGTATAGCATTAGTCTGACATACTTATCCCCCCCTCTTCTATACTGAGTTACTTAAGAGCGCACAGTCTATTATTATGCATATTATACGCAGAATAGCAGTGACAATATAGTACAGTACAGAACATCCTCATACAATAGAGCACATCGCATCACAGTATATTACATAACATCACAGTACAGCACATTAGTGATTCACCACAGCACATTAGTGAGTCATCACGACCACATTAGTGAGTCACCACCACAGCACATTAGTGAGTCACCACAGTACATTAGTGAGTCACTACAATACAATACAGCACATTAGTGATTCACCAAAGTACATTAGTGAGTCACTACAATACAATACAGCACATTAGTGAGTCACCACCACAGCACATTAGTGAGTCACCACCATCACAGCACATTAGTGAGTCACTACCACCACAGTACATTAGTGAGTCACCACCACCACAGCACATTAGTGAGTCACCACCACCACAGCACATTAGTGATTCACCACCACCACAGTACATTAGTGAGTCACACCACAGTACATTAGTGAGTCACCACCACCACAGCACATTAGTGAGTCACTACCACAATACATTAGTGAGTCACCACCACAGCACATTAGTGAGTCACCATCACCACCACCGTCGCTAACTTATCCTCCTTCTCGAGTCTGAGTTGTTCCCTGTGTTGTTTCTCCACGAGACGTTGGCCCGCCTCCACCGTCTCCTTGTCTGACAGCCACGCATTGTACGGCTTCTCAGCGCAGGCTTCTCGTGATCTGCGGCCTAGATAAGCAGTCATGGGACCTGGGAGGGTGGATGAGAGGTGTTGAGTGGACGAGAGGGGTTGGGTGGATGAGAGGGGTTGGGTGGACGAGAGGGGTAGGGTGAACTAGAGGGGTAGGGTGGATGAGATGGGTAGGGTATACGAGAGGGGTTGGGTGGATGAGAGGGGTAGGGTGGATGAGAGGGGTTGGGTGGACGAGAGGGGTTGGGTGGATGAGCAGGGTAGGGTGGATGAGAGGGGTTGGGTGGATGAGAGGGGTTGTGTGGATGAGTGGGGTTGGGTGGACGAGAGGGGTTAGGTGGATGAGAGGGGTAGGGTGGACGAGAGGGGTTGTGTGGATGAGAGGGGTAAGGTCGATGAGAGGGGTTGGGTGGACGAGAGGGTTGGATGCATGAGAGGGGTAGGGTGGATGAGAGGGGTAGGGTGGATGAGAGGGGTTGGGTAGATGAGAGGGGTTGGGTGGACGAGAGGGGCTGGGTACGTTTGTTATTCTCGCTTAAACGCTTCTATGATTAATACTGTATTTGGAAACTATGTATAATGAGTGATTAGTAATGATCAAAGGTTAAGAAAAAACCGCAAATATAGAATTTACTCTTGGAGTTTGTAGTATTTTCTGGAGTGGTTTTGGAGTTTTTAGTTGGGTCGAAAATAAAATATAAAATATAAAATTATATTTTGTCAAATATTTATATTGAGTAAATATTTTAGAGATATATGAGTATTTACTGAAACTAGATCATAAATAGATATCATTTTATCAGAAAAATCTAGAGTATTCGATATTAAATAAGCGAAATCAAATGTATATAATTTGAGTTTTACTTATTATAAATGAAATAGATTGACTTGCTACATATGCTAGCAGCAACATATCATTTGACTAGTAAAAATACTAACTTTTTTATAGTTTGTAAATATTTAAAATAATTGTTCACTATTGTAGCATTCTGTTATGATCATTTTCTAATAGTTATCAACATTTTATTAGTTACGATCTATGATATTTTCCATTTATTTTGGATATATCTGGCTACATCAAATATTACATCTACATGTACTAATATGGACGTATCTTCTGCTCAGAATACCTTATCTATCCCGGTATGACACAACTCACAATCATAATATACCATCAACTACATAATATTATATAGTATCTTGTGATACAACTATTATATTAGCACAAACTCTTTCGAATCGGATTAGTTATAATTTGGAAATTATAAACAATTAATAATACATATCTTTTAATAAATTATATTTTGATATTCTAAAATCTAACTATAAGAATTAATTTTATATCACACTAAAATATATATAACGTCTCGTATAATCCAATGTTTCATTTTTATTTTACTTCTCCGTTTATTTCTTGTTTTTTTGTATCGTGTCTTTTGTCTTACTGTTATCACATTTATATATTTTGTTTATATATGTTATATAATTATATGTTTATATATAATTATAACTTTCTTTATATATAACCAGTAATTCAATAAACTTTTGATCTATCTATCTATCTATCTATATAAATGTGATAGAGATACAAATCTACCTTGTTAATATAAACGTTCGCTAAGTATTAAATATGTAGTACTACAGATTATTACATAATAACATTTAGTATTATCCTATAATCCTAATAACATATTGTTATTCTACTTAAGTTAATCTACATATTCAATAATGAGTATATTAATATTGACCCAGCTAGAATTACTTGATCATTTATCTATATCATCTAGCTATTTCTTATATATATATATATATATATATAATTATCTCATCAACATATATTAATGACTTAAATTTCTTAATATTATACATTAACTTACAAAATTTACTAATCCTTTTATGAAAGAATGTAATGTCAAACTAAGACAGAAGACAATTTGTATAAACTACTAAGGTAATATCATTATTAATTCGTGAATATATGCGTGAATATATTCGTGAAAATATATATAGATAGTTACTATACAATTTATTGTAAATAGAGTTTTTAAAACTGGACAATCATAAACTAAACCGTTGAATAACTCGTATTCTATTGTCATCAGGGTTGTGTTACTAAATCATCTAAACCCAAGCATGCATCACTTAATACTATGTATTTACACAATTTACATATCCTATTGTATAAACGTAATATCATTAAACAGTATATACATATGCTTTACGTATATATAATATTATTATCAATAAATCCCTATTCATATTCAAGCTAATATGTTACTCATGATTTTTAGTTAATCTACAAATTTACTAAACCTGATATAGCACTTACTCCAACCTAGATATCATGTAATGAATTTCGTATATTTTCTAAATTAAACTAGTATTTAAATAAACTCCTCAAACTTCACCTCGTAATTATTATCAACAATTATTATAGTATATGTTGGTGATTAGACCGAGGCGTGAAGATAAATAATGAATATGCGTGTATTCATTATAATAGTTATAGTTACTTTAAACGTCACATGAAATATAACATGTTTGCACCTTATCTACATTATACGGTTGTGTTTGTTTATTGATTGATAATTTATTTAAGCAAATATATAGCCAAAAATATAATCGAAAGTATAAAGTATAAATATTTGCTAATGATAATATACGTTATAGAAATAAACAAAGAATAATACGAAATTAAAAAATTAAAGAAATTAAAACGTTTTACAGTTACCGTAAAAATAAACGAAAAACAATAAAAATTATAGAAATAAATCATATAGTAAAAATAAACGAAAAATTATTAAAATAGAAATAAAATATAGCTTTTTGTTGGTTTGTTATTACATATCATTCACTTTTTTATAAATTAATAAACGTTAATAATCATTTAAATTTTGATATAATTGATCGTATATTCGCTTTTTTTATCAATCGATAAATAATCATTTAACATTATTTTTAAAAATTATAAAATAAATATTTGAATATGATACTAAAAATAAATATTTGAATATGATATTAAAAATGAAGTACGATGTAAATACTTTTATTATACAGTCTATAGTATAAAGTCTATACTATACACTGTATAGTATACAGTCTATAGTAGATATTAACTAACCAAGTTTTCTCTTCGGAGCACTGAAGTGACTTCCTTCAAATTCTCCAGCTGGTAAAACTTGTGCGAAATACAGTTGGGCTCTCTTACCTGTAATTAAGGTATTACATTAATAGTAAAATGACACTGAGCGATAATTAGTACAATTATACAGTAGTAATGAAGCTCGGTAAAGTAACTACATTAAATAGATACTTGATTAATTAATAGAATTATTAAATAGAATTATTAAACATAATTAATTAATAGAATTATTAAAATACTAACACCATTGAATACATATATGTTCAACTATAGTTCAGAATGTTACAGTAATTTAATTATAATACTACATAGATAATATACAATATCAGTAGTATGTATTATTAATAGTTATTTCCTCTGAGTAAAAGATTGATTTTTAAAGGAAACATAATATCGAAGCTATTATTATGATAAATTATAGTAAATTAAAGTTACTTCAATAGATTATAAAAGCGATAGCCTATTATTTATAATAACCTTTATTTGAGAAACTTAATTTTAAAACTACAAAAATAATATATACAATAGATATAATAAACATCGTGGAATGCATTAATAAATCATAAAGATCAGAGTGCTATTAGAAGATTAGAAAAACTCTCAATCCTGCATATTAACCGCATTACATCTATATCTAGTATCATTATGATAATAATAATAATATAATAATAATAATATTTATTAGAATAAGTTTAACTTTTTTTTCCTGTTAAATTACAATGATATTTATATAATATTTTCTTCTAAAGGGCTTCAAAATAATATTTTCTGTTGTTGTCGCCCATTAGAATGTAAAGAGTGTAGTTATCAGAGTACGACGGACCCTCGTTACACCCTTGTTATACCCTCATTACACCCTAGTTATACCCTCGTTGCATCCTAGTTATACCCTAGTTATACCCTCGTTATACCCTCGTTACATCCTAGTTATACCCTCGTTACACCCTCGTTACATCCTAGTTATACCCTCGTTACACCCTCGTTATATCCTCGTTACACCCTAGTTACACCCTAGTTATACCCTAGTTACACCCTCGTTATACCCTCGTTACACCCTCGTTATACCCTCGTTACACCCTTGTTATACCCTAGTTACACCCTCGTTATACCCTCGTTACACCCTCGTTATACCCTCGTTACACCCTAGTTACACCCTAGTTACACCCTAGTTACACCCTAGTTACACCCTAGTTATACCCTCGTTATACCCTCGTTATACCCTCGTTACACACTTGTTATACCCTAGTTACACCCTTGTTACACCCTTATTAAACCCTTATTACACCCTTATTACACCCTTGTTATACCCCCCTCCTTGATATAACGCCACTTAGAGCTAGAACAGTGTATAGCCTATATATTACATGTTATATATGCTATATTTGATATACAGTTATCCTCGATATGCCGTTCATAGAGGTTGGTCATGAGAAGTATAATAACAGCACCCGCAATAAGTTGTGAAGATGATTGTTCACAAGATAAGTTGTGTTCTTCACTACTATTACTAAAGTAAGACTGATGTCCACAACGATAACAGAGGTCTCAACAACAACGATGATAAGGTTACATTGCTGACCTTTGAACCAGACAGGTGTAGCGCTGTCGTAGTACTGGTGCGCGAACCTCGGTATGGTGATACGGGGTCTGGTGACTCTGGCTCTCTGCGTGTGTGTGTGTGTGTGTGTGTATGTGTGTGTATGTGTGTGTGTGTATGCGAGTGTGTGTGTGTGTGTGGGTGTGTGTGTGGGTGTGTGTGTGAGTGTGGGTGTGTGTGTGTGTATGTGTGTGAGTGTGAGCGTGTATGTGAGTATGCGAGTGTGTGTGTGTGTGTGGGTGTGTGTGTGTATATGTGTGTGTGTGTGTGTGCGTGTGTGTGTTGGTGTGTGTGTGTGTGTGTGTGCGTGATGGTGACGTAGTGGTAGCGATATTTATGTGATGTAGGGGCACTGGAACGATGGCGTTATCAGTAGGGGCGCTGGAATAATGGTGTGTATGTAGGGGGAACCAACCAATCAAAATAAATGTTGTGATTAAAGTGGGGGGGGGACCAATACATAGGAGGTCCCCCTATATTTTAAAGTGGGTGGAACATATCCCCCCACCCCCCTGTTGCAGCGCCCCCTAGTGACGACTACTCAGTACTAGAGCGACATACCTGCTGCCAACGGAACAGGAACAGATGTCTCTCCGACGACTTGTGACACCGGGTGACAGCGATGGAGAGGGCGGTGTCACCCGCGTCGTCTTCGGCGTCGATGTCGGCACCTGTCAATCATACCGGCATTAGGGGGCGTGGTCAACAGTTAAGAGAGGCTATTCTAGGTCATAAATCTTACTATAGGAAATGATTAACTAAACGGATCAAATACATTATGTTATTAGAATATATAACGTTTATGAATTTGTATCACTGAAACATTTGCAACTAATAATATATTTATTAAAATTATTAAACTTTTGTATATTTTATTAACTAATCAGATATAAATATAATATATATTTATAATAATATATTCATAAAGTTTGACATTTTACACGATTGATTAAATCATTTTTGTAAACCACTTTGAAGAAGTAGGTCGATTATTTTTCCGTGACCTTGAGATGAGGCAATCTGCAAAACCCGACGACCTTGGGACATTACCCCATTAACTTCAGTTCCTACATAGGGTTAATAAGTGCCGGTTACATGCGATATAGGGAGTTGATAGTGGTAAATTGTAATTGATTTTATGAGCTATACACTTTATTACTCAATGTATTTATGTAATCTATTTATGATAATAAATCATTGAATAAAGTCATATATTTAATTTTGACAGTATGTCGTAAACCAGGTAGAAGGGATATTCATCATCCCTGCTATATATCTACCTAGTTACAATTTGAATATTGATATTATTATTGTTAATAAACATTTAAAATACAATATTAATTTTAAATTCAATATGGCTACCTATATCCATTATTTAGATACTAGAAACTAAAGATTGAGAGCTTATGAGCTTTATTCTATTAAAATCTTATGCCTTCATTGATTATATTCTTTCAAAGATTTTGTGAAGCAAATATGGTTCATTCCCTATCTAAACCATGTAAATATAGTTCTCATATCAACCACTAGATGGAATAACATATATTTTTATAAGTTATATTCATTATTAATAATTCATTAGGTAATTAATCTGATTATCAGACTAATATTCTTTTGATATTATAACAGATATATGAATTATATTTTTTTAAATATATTTTCGAATTACGACATTTTCACTATATTAAAAGTTATGAATTCACTTTTGATACCTCCAAATAATATTTTTGCGGAACACTTATTTTTTGATATATATCTTAATTTAAGATTATACTGGGGTATTTTTTTTTCAAATTTACATTTAAATAGATATAAAATCCAAAAATAGATTTTAGTTCTCCTACCAATCGCATTTGAGCTAATGTCATTTTTATTTCAATAATTCGGTTGAGTGAACCATCATTCATTCAGAAAATCTTAGATTCTTTGTCCATCATTAATTTGATAATCAAACATAAGGTGATGATGTATTGTCCTAAAGTGACTCATAGTTAGTTATAACATGTCTACCTATGTAACTGGTAAGGTATATTGGTATAAGCCATTCTTATTATACATATATCATATATATATATCACAATAAATGAATTTCTGTATTATTAATACCATTATTAATATCACTATTTGGATTAACACTATTAAAAAGATCGCAGTTACATGAACAGCAAGGGCGAGTTTTATGAGAAGATAAATTATCCTAGCACTATTCTAGGACTATATTTAAATTATGGAGTTAGATAAGGATTATATCTAACATTACGGTTATAACTAAGGATTTCCTTAGAATTATCCTTAGCTTTTATCCTTAGCTATTCATATGCTCAGAACAACTGGCTCCAGATACTAACATATCTCTATGAGAGTTTGAAAGAGGAGTATTACCCCGTGTAGCTAACCTATTTCTATAAGAGGGGTAGATTACCCCATGTATGCTAACCTATCTCAATGAGGGTCTGACAGTAGCATTATTTACCCCTAACCTATCTCTATAGATTCTAACAAAGGGGTAGATTACCCTAACTTATCTTCATAGATTCTAACAGAGGGGTAGATTACTCCCCCCCCTACTGGTGCTAACCTATCTCAATGAGGGTCTGACAGAGGCATTCTTAACCCCTAACCTATCTCTATAGATTCTAATAGAGGGGTAGATTACTCTAACCTATCTCTATAGATTCTAACAAAGGGGTAGATTACCCCTCCCATGGATGCTAACCTATCTCAATGAGGGTCTGACAGAGCCGTTCATTACCTCGATGAGCCGCTAGATACAGGGAGAACAGAGCGCGTCGTCTCTTGTTAGCACGTCTATCTGAGGCAGACATGTAACACAGCGCGGGGCTAGTGAATGTGTCATCGGGGTGTACACCCAGGGCTAGTACCTATAGGGGTGTTGTGAGGGTTATTGGGGGGGGGGGTTATGGGGGTTAAACGGGGCTAGTGAATGTGTCATCGGGGTGTACACCCAGCGCTAATACCTATAGGGGGGTTGTCGGGGTTATTGAGGGGGTTTTGGGGGTTAAGCGGGGCTTGTGAATGTGTTATCGGGGTATACACCTAGAGCTAGTAACTATAGGGGGTTATGGGGGTTAAGCGGGGCTGGTGAATGTATCATTGGGGTGTATACCTAGGGCTAGTACCTATATGGGGGTTGTCAGGGTTATTGGAGGGGTTGTGGGGGTTAAGCCGGGCTAGTGAATGTGTTATCAGGGTATACACCAGATATTAGCATCTTTATGAGTTAAGCAAGGGTTAATACGGGGGTAATGTTAGGACGTTGGTCACTAGTAGACATGCAATATATCACCTAGCTTGTGAACGTGTCATAGGGAATACAGTGTAAACTGTACACCTTGAGATAGTAATTATTTCGGGTGTTATTAGGGTGTAATGGGGCTAGTGAATGTGTCATTATACTGTACACCTAGGGCTAATACCTATAGGGGGTTGTGGCGGTTATTGGGGGGTTATTGAGGGGGTATAAGAGTTAAGCGGGGCTAGTGAATGTGTCATTAGGGTGTACAGTGTACACTGTACACCTAGAGCTAGCATCTGTGTGGAAGTGTGGGGTTAATAGAGGGCTTGTGAAGGTATTTCCGGGGTGTACACTTAAGCCAGTACATGTGGGGTTAATAGAGGGATTGTGAAGATATTGCCTGGGTGTACACAGAAGCCAGTACATGTGGGATACTATCAATTGAAAATTGTACTTAGGATGGTAATAATAATAACTATTATCATTATATTGTAATAATATTGAATAATAACGATGCAATTTCCGTTATGGAAAAACGATAACTAATGAAATTATTAAAAATATAAAAATATAAATATATATATATAATGCATTCATTAAAAATATTATTTTAAGCAGTGTTGTTTATTACAGAAATATTCAAATATTATTACAACTATTATTATGGTGATAACCTATTGATCATTATTGACAAGTGCCTTTATTAGCTCATGTTAGTTCACATTACATAACATATCTACTAATAATAACCTTATATTAATTATTATGAACTATGGCCCCAATTAACATTACATAACCAACGCCTCCTATAGATCACTACGAGCGACAGGAACCTTATGTTCGTCGTTATTGACCACGGCCACGATTAAAGCCCTCCACTCGGACCTTACGTCCAGTATGAGCAGAGACTGGGGCACCACGTCAGAGTGTTTGATGTCGCTGAACTGCGGTAGGTCACCTGATCATAGCGGTGCGGAGGTAGGTGTTGTTATATTGTTAAGAGACAGAGTGTGGGCTTGTATACTTTATTTACTAAACGAACACATGAGACTTTCGTACCAAGGAAGCGTGTATCCGAAGGCTAGTGGTGGGTATAAAGGTTGTGACCGAAGTGACAATATTGTACTGGCTAATTCGGGATGCAAGTGCAGTCGCACGCATTGCGTGCGTCGCCCGAATTAGCCAGATGGTAAATATATTATGTAATAATTAAGTTGTACTATATATTGGACGTGTACGGAAAGTTCCACACGCGACACATAACAGGTGGAGCCACCGTTAATGTAGCGGGCTACGATCAAAGCGGACGAGTCGAGTAGCAAACGTTACATTTTAAATGTGTAATACATTTATATAGGTTCATTCTGGGATGTAATGCAGCTAAAAAAAACGAGCAGAACAAAACTAAACCAATTAAACCAAATAACCCACAAATACTAATATAATATATATATATATATATATATATATATATATATATATATATATATATATACTATTAACAAAGCCTTTTGAATAGCCCAACAAATAGGGATTTTCTATTAACTCGTATTTTAAATGTAACCTATAACCCTCAACTCGTCCTTTTTGATGGTCTCCCAATGTAGCCACCGTTGTTATCATCGGTAGCGTTATTGTTTATTTAGCTAATCATTATTACGGCGTTGATTTCATCATTATAATTATTATTATCATTGTAGGTAGAATTATTGGTATTATTATCGATAGTAGCAGTGTTGATTATCATTATTATCATCATATGGGTATCGTTATTAGTATTGTTAATATTTATACCGTTTATACCATTTATTTATATCGAATATACTGAATTACAATAAATATTAATAATATCAATGCAATAATCCAGCTAGAATAAGGTGTATAAATTTAAACTTATTTACACCGATAACTATTAAAGAACACTAAGTTATTATTACTAGCATTATCTGTATGCGCACAATTATGTCTACGTCGATATCTCGTACACACACTACCCGTCTAAGATGAATAAACAACCGGTGTGTGTATGTATATATAAGAAAGCACGTATATGGTTTCTAGAGTCAATGTAATAAATAATAATACTCTTAACCTCTTATTTTATATATATATATATATATATTACTATATCATTATATATATATATATACTATAACTATATAGATATATACGTATGTGTTATGAAAACACATATACCTAAGTCTATATAATTTTAAATTCCTTTATCATGAAATAATAGCGTGCATCAGAATACATGGAAATGGGAGAACCTTTATCTAAATAAGTGATGACTTGCATTTCTGTAGGTATGCCGCTCTCGTATTCGATAATGTCCTTGAGATCTGACACCAACAGGTCGTTGTAGATTCCTGTTTAAAATTGATTTTATTAAATGCAACTCTTTTAAATTTATTATTTAGCAAATATTGAATTGCTTGCTAATCATTTGTTTCAATAAAATCATAACAATTGATGTAGCTTTTAAAAATCTATCATATCACGTTTACTTATTGCAATTATAAATCACATGTCAAATATAAAATAAATAAATACACACATACACATATGGTACCCAGAAAAAAGATACGGAAAAAAATAATCTAGTAAAATTAAAAGAAAAAGCATTTAAATTAAAATTAGTTTTGTATTATTTTATTTTCACGTATCATCTTTGTCATTATTTTCTTAATTCAAGAAGCTTCAAATTAAGACAATCATCTTTTCATATTTTACTCTTTTTTCATCGTTGTCACCAAAATTAATTTATATTTTATTTATAATATATTATTATTTCTTAACCTGTAGGGGATACACTGTACATAATTTTATAGTGTACACTGTACACTATAGTATATATACACTGTATATCATATACAATATTATCATATAATATATTATTTTACAATGTATAATACACAGTTGTATCGATGTAATATTGAATGAAATATCAATAAAATATTATTATTATTATTATTATTATCAGATTTAGGTATAAGTGCCTGGGTAATTGTAGAATCATTACTGCTTGTCGAGACAATTACCCTTTAAAATATCCAACAAAATTAATTGTAAATTTTTATTTTTTTCTTTATTTATTATTTTTTTCCGTTATTTATTTCTGTTATTTTTATACCAAGTTTCATATATATATATTTATATATATATGTAATAGTATATAATAATAATGGGTTACATTTAAATGTGAATATTTTATATGAAGTTCCAGAATAAATATGTTTTTAGTGATATTTATACAATATTAAGAAATAAACACATACTGATCATAACCATGAATGGGAAATGTTTCTCCTGTTGGTAATAGTTTCACGGAAATGTCGAAATATTGTTGGGAATTTGATTTCGCATCTTTTTTGTGGTGATCATTCTTTGATTTTCCTCGATGTTTCCTCGATTTAGATTTCTATAATTTATATTCATATAGTTATAAAGTATAATGTAATAAATATGGATGAGTGGAGTAGAAAGGTTAATGGGAGTGATTTGATTGGTCGTTAAATTTTACTATTGGAGTATATGAAGTATTGTCCCCATTTTTTTATTATAATATCAGAGGTAAAATTTAAAATATTTTACATTTATCGTAATTTAAAATTATTGTTATATCTGATTTATATATATTTTATTATATAAATATATATATATATATATTTATATACTACATTTATATTTTAAATATAAGTTTATTATGTTCACAGTACACTAGTATATAAAAACAATTATTTTGAATTTGACCTCATATATCGTAATAAAAACAAACGGGGTTCATATTCCATGCAGACACTACTATTTATAAATAATATTTTAAATGAATATATATATATATATATATATATATATATATATATATATTATCAATTCACCAGATATCACTCCCCATAATATTACTTCATACGAGACCATTGGTATTCGTGAAAATTTATTATTTATTTTAAATAATATTTATAAAATTATCAAAATTTACATAATATTCAATGTTATTTTTAAATGATTATTTGTAATTTGTCATTATATTGATAATTTTAAATATACATGTAATATATGATTTAACAGTATAATATTCAATATTATATTGCATATATATATATATATATTTTGTTAGTAGTTAGATAATAAATAGTATTACTAATATATAATATACTTTATATAATTATTAAGTATATTAATAGAAGTTTAATGATAAATAATTAATCTGTATAAAATCGTTAATAAAAACACTGAAAAACATAAATTTATTTAATAAATAATATTTTTAAAATGAATTCTAACTTGGAAATTTATCATATTAATTGTTAACTTTATTTATTATTAACTGATATAATTATAAACACAACATGAATAGTTATTTAAGGCTGAATTATAATTCACATTTTAGTATTATTTTCTAAATAACAACTATATATAAAATAACTCATAATAATTTCATACTTTCAAAAACACTATTTGTATTTGTGTTGCTAATATCAAAGATTTTAGAATTTTGTATTTTTATAAATAAATTATATTATCATTCAAAAATTATAAAAATAAAAATGCAGAGGACTTTAAAGTCAATTCAAGTTATTGGACAAGTAGTAAAACGTAATGATCATTGGAATGCAGTACAAGTTAGGGTACCTCAAATGAAATTAGACGAATTCTTATTAATGGTTTGTTTATTCTATGGTGTATATAATATGATATTAAATTAATATCAAATAAGTTTAAATATTTTAAATATTTTTAAAATAATTTTAAATATTGAATAATTATTATTAAATTATTATAATTTATTCTATTAAATAATTTAAAAAATACGTTATAATTATGATAATTACATATACAATATAAATCCAATTATTTATATATTAAGGGCCATATATACATGATCGTCATAACAAATTGTAATGTCAATTAAAGGTACCTGGTCAAATTTTGATCAGGTCAAAAGCTTCGCGATTTTAACGCACGCATATTTTTTTATTTGAATTAGTAATATAAGATTCGCATAACTAAATATAAGTAGCGTAACTATGCATAATATCACAACCGTTCAACATTCATATAATTTATATGCAATATTATATTATATATATATTTAATATAATATTAGGGAAATCATGTCAGGCGTATATAACATTAACAAGTAAAGACTCGCAAAGCGGGTGTATCGGAGAATATTTACAGCTGATTATTTCGGTACCTAGTACCAAAATCTTTGCTATTGATGCACGATTTGAACGCATACACAATTATTTATTCGAATTAATGATTTTACAGTAGCGTATGAGTGACCATTATAATTAGCGTATTTCTATTTATAGACTATAATACATGCAACTTCTTATTATATACAATATATATATATATATATATATATATATATATATATATATACGGGTGTGTGTGTTTTTATAGGCTCACTCGGGATGTAATGCAGCTAAAAAAACCTTGCAACATCAAAACTAAACACAACCAAACCAAAAAAACATTAAACTTGTGAGTTTTAGTTATTTTCACTGGTTTGGTTTGGTTTATTGTTTATATTTCCAGGTTTTTTTAGCTGCATTACATCAAGAGTGAGCCATAAATCATATATATATATATATATATATATATATATATATGTGATAATGTTAGGACATTGAATGTATGATAGTCTTTAAATAAACTAATTACAATGGCCAATCATACGCTATTATAACATCACTAATTCTAATCGAATAAACAATGTTACAGGCTTTCAAAGTGTGAATCAATCACGAAGCTTTTGACAATAATCCATTATTTCAAAAGTTCAATATGGTTACTCCATGAAACTAGGCACAAAATATTTATTATATAGACAATATTTAATATATATATATATATTTGCAGATTTATATGTTTGCGTTATTTTATTTCATTGGTTTGGTTTTATTATATTTTTTGTAGCTACATAATATCTCGAAGTGAGCCTATATAATATTACTCGAATATACATTAGATACTCTAATTCAAAGCGTAACGATTGTATGTGTGTTTCCTCCAATAAACCCGCCTTACGAGTGTTTACTAGTTAAGGTGTGCCGTCCGACATGTATATATACTATATATGGCTATAGCCATATAGTATATATTGAATATATACGGTATACGAACTAGTGATGTAAGTGATGATTAAATCTAAAGCATGATGCAGTCTCAGTTACCTAAAGTCTCAACTCGGCTCGGGCTTGTTTGGCTAGAGTCTCGGCTCGGCTCAGGCTTGTTTGGTTAGAGTCTCGGCTCGTCTCGGGCTCATTTTTTCCCCGAAAATGAAAGTCTCGGCTCGGCATCAAAAGTCTCGGCTCGACATCAAAAGCTCGGCATCATTTACATCACTAATACGAACTAACAGCAATTTTATTTTAGAACAACATTAATTTTAATTTTAAGATGTATCATTATATGTATTAGATGTATCATTTAGTTACTATTATGAAAGTATAAGTTAACGTAAATATTAATTATCTATAGTAGATTATATTCATACATGTATTTAAAATATATATGTTAACAAATCTATAATATGATATTATTAACTGTTGAAATAAATATAAATATGGATGAATATTATTCATTAAATATTTAAATATTGGGGAAATTCTAGTAAAAACATTAACTTGTTTATTAATGTCCCCATCATTCCTAGCCTGTTGGAGAGGAATGATAAATCTGATTTATTTATTTATATACATTATATGATTATTATAATATATACTATCAGCATTAGTTAATATAAAAATAATAGTAATATATAATACATATAAATGTTTAAATATAAAATTTCTATTGAAACCCACTATATTCACTGCATATTATGCAGAATATATATATACATAATTTATTGATACCCAAATATTACAATAATACTACAGACATATATATAACATAATTATTGTAATAATTATCTATATAAAGATTGACTATATTATTTATCTGCGTTTTGACTCTTATTATTATGGTAAAAGTTATTTTAGTTAATTCTTACAATTTATATATTATATTTATATAACTTATATAATTTATCATGATTTTGACATAAATTGCATCTATATAAATTATTGAAAAACAGTGTTATAATATATGTAAACAGTCATTTTTGCGCGATTTTTGTAATCTTTATTTTATTAGAAATAGGTAGTGTTATAAAATTATGTTTTTTATGCTTTATATATGTTTTTAAAATATGATATTTTGACATGTCATATATTATAATATATACATGTAGTAATCTATTTATTAAATAAAAACAAAATTTAATTTTTTTATTTGTAAGACCGTGAATCCTCTTAATAGAAAATGTAATATAATTTTAGATAATATATTTAATAATTTATATAAATATATTAATTAATTTAATTATAAAAGTATAATTTGTATATATATATATATATATATATATATTCTTGATATATAGTTATAATAGTGTAAATAGTTTTCTTAATTATGTTATGTTATATATTCAGTATTCTTAGCATTTTATGAAATATCAATTAATTCCATCTATTATTATGATCTATAAAATATTTAGTATATATTTTATTAGTAATTCATTGTGACGTTAATTCATATTCATTCATCTCAAGTAGCATCAATTCACTAGATTTATCTTACTTCAAATAAATTCTCTTTAATTCTACCCAATTCACTTGACTTATCTCTATATGCTTAATGTATCTAAAATGAACTTAATAAACCCAGATTACACCTCACCCTTCACCCTAAACCACACCCTACTAATCACAACCCTTCACCCTAAACCACACCCTACTAATCACCACCCTTCATCCTAATCCACACCCTAATAATCACAACCCTTCACCCTAAACCACACACTACTAATCACAACCCTTCACCCTAATCCACATCCTACTAATCACCACTCTTCATCCTAAACCACACCCTACTAATCACCACCCTTCATCCTAATCCACACCCTAATAATCACAACCCTTCACCCTAAACCACACCCTACTAATCACCACCCTTCACCCTACTAATCACCACCCTTCATCCTAATCCACACCCTACTAATCACCACCCTTAACCCTAAACCACACCCTACTAATCACCACCCTTCACCCTAAACCACACCCTCACAATCACCACCCTTAATCCTAAACCACACCCTAATAATCACAACCCTTCACCCTAAACCACACCCTCACAATCACAACCCTTAACCCTAAACCACACCCTAATAATCACAACCCTTCACCCTAAACCACACCCTCACCACCCCACCCCCTTCACCCTAACCACACCCTCACAACCCTTCACCCTAAACCAGACCCTAATAATCACAACCCTTCACCCTAAACCACACCCTCACAATCACAACCCTTAACCCTAAACCACACCCTAATAATCACAACCCTTCACCCTAAACCACACCCTCACCACCCCACCCCCTTCACCCTAACCACACCCTCACAACCCTTCACCCTAATCCACACCCTCACTACCCCACACCCTTCACCCTAAACCACACCCTCACTACCCCACACCCTTCACCCTAAACAACACCCTCACCACCCCACCCCACACCCTAAACCACACCCTCACAACCCCACCCTCACAATCACAACCCTTAACCCTAAACCACACCCTAATACTCACAACCCTTCACCCTAAACCACACCCTCACCACCCCACCTCCTTCACCCTAACCACACCATCACAACCCTTCACCCTAAACCACACCCTCACAACCCCACCCCCTTCACCCTAAACCACACCCTCACCACCCCACACCGCAGTACTTCAACGACAACTCTGAACTATGGGCTTCCAGTAAAGACGTGACCTGTAAAGAAGGAGACATGGTCATGATCAAGGTAAGCAGCAAGCAACGCTTGTCTGACTCATCGATAACAGTTGTAGTGTTCATATGATACTGATCTATATCATAAGTATCAGCCATATCCAATAAATCATAAATAAATGTGAATAAATATATATATATGTGTATATTGCTTGAAAATATAGTTTACAAAATATAAAATACTTTAATTTAGAATTCAATACTAATATATAATCATCAATGAATAATTTCAATTAATGAGATTGTTTACTTTCCGGTATTATCCAGTTGAATCATATTAAGAATATACACGTGTATTATATAATAATCTTTTATATATATATATATATATATATATATATATCTCATTTAGAATAACTAACCTTTGTGTTAAATTGTAAAACATATGAAGTTGAATGATGATCACAATTCAAGTATACACATAAATAGGTTATAAGTAACCCCTTGTAAGTATAGATAATAAAATAACGAAAGATAACGATATTAATATATATATATAATATATATATATATATATATATATATATATATATATCTCATTTAGAATAACTAACCTTTGTGTTAAATTGTAAAACATATGAAGTTGAATGATGATCACAATTCAAGTATACACATAAATAGGTTATAAGTAACCCCTTGTAAGTATAGATAATAAAATAACGAAAGATAACGATATTAATATATATATATAATATATATATATATATATATATATATATATATATATATATATATATATATACATGTGTAATATCGTATGGCATGTGTAAACCATCATTATTTTTTTTCATTTATCACTTATTATTAAATTATTATTTCACGTCATTTCGTGTGTCATTTAACACTCAATAAACTAAATATATGTATATATAAACATGAGTATAGTATTATATGTTAGGTTATACCTCTTCACATGTATAACTACACCACCTTTACCCCTCCCCTCACCCCCCCTCGCCTACAGACGATGACTCAACCTCAATCAGTAGATGTTCGCCACGAGGTCATCAAGCTCCTCTACCCCATAGGGGCGACTATAGACCCTGTCACCAATACTAGGTTACAGAGGGGCTAGTCTAGGTCACTAAGGGGCTAGTCTAGGTCACTATGGGGCTAGTCTAGGTCACTAAATCCCCGTAGGGCCACTATATATCCCGTCACCAATACTAGGTCAATATGGGGCTAGTCTAGGTCACTAACTGTCTATCTGACTAACTATCCATCTGACTAACTGTCCATCTGACTAACTGTCCACCTGACTAACTGTACATCTGACTGACTGTCCATCTGACTAACTGTCCATCTGACTAACTGTCCACCTGACTAACTGTACATCTGACTGACTGTCCATCTGACTAACTGTCCACCTGATTAACTGTCCACCTGTCTAACTGTCCATCTGACCAACTGTACATCTGACCACCTGTCCAAGCTACGAGCAGCACAGCCTATGATAGACTATATTATAGTATACACTGTACACCTTTAATAACAAATCTAGCATATACTAATCGAGAGAAACCATCGATGACAGGTGTCGAGGCGTGAACTTTGTGAACGACGACCTCATCAGCGAAGCTATCAAAGAACATAAGATCACTAGTTTATAGTCGCACCACCGTGGATCAGTCGGGCTTCAATGTTATGCCCGCTTCCTCTTGTACATTATCAATAAAACACATTATTACAGTTAAACGTGATTCATTACAAGTAATGTACAACTATTGCTAACCTTCGGTGTATGTTGTATTCATCTTCGTAGTTATTTTGTTGAAATAGTATTCAATAATGTTAAGTATATACAATATTCAATATTTGACATTTATTTTAATATATTAAATAGTATGTATTAATATATTGGCAAACATTTATAGTCATAAGTGATAATAGTAGTGATAAGTTAATAATAAAATATAATTCCGTTTAGATATTACGCTACAACGTCTATTTCTGTATAGTTGACAGCCTTACATGTAAGTATTCTGGTTCATATGTTATGAGTATAATAAAGTTAATAACTTCCTATCAATTGTGATGAATTTAAGATTGAAAAACTCACACACAACTATATAAATAATTATTAATTTGGTTAGATTAACGTTAAATTAATATTTAATTATATTGTTACATATTAAAACATGTTTATTGTTTGTTAACAATACTTTAATTATATAAATCATTATTGCAATAATTCAAATTTATTGAAAATAAATTGACAATTATCATGAAATATTTTTTATAATTTAATATATCTATCATTTTATGAATACACATTACTTAGTATATAAATTGTTATATTATTTTAATAATGCTATTACTTCGTATATTAATTTTGTTGATTATAATAACATTTTTGTAATGGATACTTTAATATAATTATTATAATCATTTTGATAACTATCTTCATTTGTTAACAAATATTCTTATGTTAATATATTTTAATGTCATCACTATTATTAACTTAAATTTATAAATGTAAAATTCCATCAGATTTATTTTAATTTAGTTATAGAATACTATGATAATAAATGACTAGATTTTAAATTCAATAGATAATAAGGCATTGGCAATATTACATTGTAACTTACAATAGGGAATATTTAATTTATTTATAATGATAAAACTGTTCTGGAATACAATACTGTATCGGGTATTATTTATATTTGATTACAATTAATATATATATATATATATGTGATACAAATATATGACATTTATATAAATACAATATACATTAAAATGTATTCTTTACTTATTTAGAGTTAACATATTAGTGATTGTTTTAATTTAACTTAACTTCAATTCTAAATATAAAAATTAATATTTTCTAGCCTATATTCCCACCTAGGATATATTACGAATGAAATTGGATTTCTTGTTTACTTTACTTGTTTACTTAATAATTTAATATTGGTAATTATTTTATATTTTTAAGTTTATTTTATTAATTTAATCAACAAATTAATTCATTAGGATTTTACGTAAATAATATATCTGATTTACAGTGAACATATACTCTAGAAGTTAGACTATATAGTATATAATGTATCTTGTCGATCCTGATCGTGAAAGATAATATATAAACTAAATAAATATGTAATTATATTAAAATATAATATTAAAGATAATAATTTTCTTAAAGAAGTAAACTTTATACTATGCATAAGTGTATCCGGCTCTACACTTGATGTATGAATTTATTTAAATACTATAATCTACTTAAAACAGATATCTAATTCCAATATATATATTTCTAAATTATATATAGTGTCTAGCATTGTAGTAATACTTATGTAGAATAGTTTGTATGCAGGATTATCTATTATTATATTCCTTAATTTAATTTTTTCAAATAATTCTACATTTAATTTTCATATCTTCATAAGGTTGTAAATTATTATTGTAATAATAACTCATTACTTCTTATTACTTAATTAACAATTAAATATGATTATTGATTGCATTTTGTGTTTAATCTGAACTTTGTTTGTATAATTAGTAAACTTACTATTTTATAAATTATTATTTATTTTACTTAATATTTTGTTTCTAAATTGTAAAATTATTAATAACTACCGGTATAATAATATTATATTCTATTGTTAGATATATTTATAAATAGTGTTTCATAGTAGCAATCTACTCGATAACAGTAATGACAAGAATCTATGTACTGGATAATGCGTAGGAAGGTGGGTAGAAAAGGTTTCATATTTATATATCAACTAATATGCTTATATATAAATTATAAATGTTAATTTGTTATATATTTAAATATTGTTTAAAATAGTGTTCTGCATTATAAAATAATTATTTAAATTACTGATTTATATAGATTATACATATATATTTTTAAACACACTTAAATAACATGTACATTGTATAGTTCATGATTCTTATCAATGGTAATATTATTTGTTTGTAAATTTGTTTCTGATATATTATAGTTTTAGATAAATCATTGGGTATTTGGTTATAGCTTGCTAACTCAATTCTTGCATATTTATTACTTATTTGGATTCATAATTTATAGCATAATCTAATAAATATATGGTAATTGTATTCCTATCTAAATTAATAACTAAAGAAATAGCAAAGACTGTCTTTGGAAATAATTTAATAACCTTATAGTTGATAAATTAGTTGATACATATGATTTGATCTATATATAGATATAGCCATGGCCTCCTTTAGCTTCAAGGCCATGATATAGTTCAAAATTAATTAGGTTATATAAGGGAATGTGGGTTGAGCTACTTTTTTTTTTACAAAAATTCATACTACATCTAAATATTCTCAGTAAACTGAATTTGAAAATGTAATACAAATTTGCAAACGAGATTTTAACATTTTTAAAAACTGCAAATAATTTTCTATTATTTTCGTAAATTTTTCGAAAATCATTTACAAACTCCACACACAATTTTCAGAATTTAATAAATATTTGATTTTTATCAACAAATTTGTAATTAAAAAATAAATTATCTGGAGAATATAATAAAAACAAAAGATATTTCATACATTTGCATTACATTTTTTTTATTTTGTGTTTTCTGATTTCTGACTGAAGACTATGCTTATAAATCAATCGGACGCCTATATATATGTGTGAAATTAATATTGTACATTGAATAAATGAGTTATAAGAAGTTTCTTTAAGTTTGGAGTTGATGGGTATAGGGAGAATATTGTAGGTGCATGTGACGGACATTATCTAGGCTCGAGTGTTGAGTGTAAGTTATGTTTAGGAGGTAGTTGAAGTAGAAACTTATTGATGGAGCGTGTAGTGGTACTAGTTGATAATTTAAGTTTGAGGGATGCTAGGTAGTCAGGAGAAACCTGGTAGATTGCT